>WYDI02028789.1:0-14103 GCA_009867235.2 Psittacus erithacus
GGGGGGGGGGGGGAGCGGGGGGGGGGGGGGGGGGGGGGGGGGGGGGGGGGGGGGAGAGGAGAGGAGAGGAGAGGAGAGGAGAGGAGAGAAATAATGCATAAACAACACTCACTGCTTCCCATGGGTAGGGTGATGCTCAGTCAGTTCCTGAGCAAGAGATGGCTAATCCCTCTGAACTCCTCTCTTTATCTTTTGTTTGCTAAGCATGATGCTATATGGTAAGGAATCTCTCTTTGGGCGGTACAGGTACCCTACTAACCTAATGTGCACCCCCCAATCTGTGTCACTTGAGGGACAAAGAGAGAAATGGACAAGCCCTTGATGCTGTGCAAACACTCTTCAGCAAGTGCTACAACATTAGTGTGCTACAAGTGTTTGAGTCAAAAATCTAAACCACAGCACCTTACGAGCTGCTATGAAGAAAATTAACTATACCCTAGACAGGCCCAGTACAGGTTTCTTAGTGTCATCTAGGAGTGGCACTAGGGTGTGGAAAAGAAGGAAAATTTGTTTATAGCAAACATTGGTAAGGTACAGTACCCAAGTTTCTGAATTATATGCAAACCTACTTAAGACAGAGGACAAAAATGCCACCATAGAATTTGAGCTGCCATTTCAAGTTGACTCTTTTTTTTCATGCACCACTAAAATAGATCTATGTTTCAACAAGCTAGTTTTCACACCACTAAGTGCAACATCTCATGGATTTGCATGATCTTTCCTGTATTATTGCAGCCTTGTGTTGGAAAGAAGAGAGATGGAAGTATATTGTGGATTAGTTCATGTGAAAATAACTGCTACATTTGCAGAAATTCTATTACACAGCAGTGCTCTGTATTACTTGGTGTGCGAGTCTCTGAGGATACATATAGACACTTTCTATAGCACACAGTATACTAACAGTATATGAAAAAGCAGTTGGCTGGAAAACGTTAGTAAAGAGAAATGAATTCTAGAGCTTTTTTATTAACCCTTGTGGGCTGTTTTTTTTTAGTGCTTCCACGTATATTTGACCAGGGGGGCAGGTTCAGGCAAGTTCAGGAATGCGGTCTATTATCCACAATGTAAATCACAGAGGTCGTTGGGCTAACTGCATGGCCAGAAGCCTTTCAGGTATTTCAAAATCAATGATAGTAACGATCAATTGTATTTGTTAGATCAGGTATGAAGCAGGATAGCATGCACGGAATCTGAATCATCCATTTTCTTGAAATATACTGGCTTTCAAAAAAACACATGTTGGGTCATCCAGCAACTATTTCAGAAAATATTTCCTTCCTTTCCTGGGTGTTCAGTTTTATGCATCTGAAACATTCTTTTTAAAAGGCTTTTATACCATTACATCTTGTTACATGGAATTTGTATTGTAATCCTATGAAATATAAATCACTGGATACAGAAAGGAAAACAAATGAGAAACCAGCTGTGAACAAAGAAAAATATAGTGGTAAGCAATCTGTATCCTACCTACAGATTACAAGTATACTAGCTCTGCTAGCTAACTACATAGATTCATAGCAGACTGACAGATTCATGCTAGCCAGGCACAATTTTCCTTTCATCCACATTTCTTTTCTTATTCTGTACTCCTTCCCCATATGCCACAGCAAAATTATATTCTGAGTCTCTTTTTTTCTCCCTGTGACATCTTCATTGCTGCTTCATTAACCAGCGCACCATCAGTGCATTTCATTACAGCTTCTCTCCTGGCTCACTGTGCTGATGCCAAAATGCAGCTATTAACTGGCTATCAAAATACTAGTCTGTATTTTAATCCTTACTTGCATTCAAAAGAGGAGGAAGTAATCTCTGGCAAAATCCCAAATAAACCTCATATTTTATCTGTTACACCTACTGGCCCACCAACCTGAAATAGACTGGAGAGGTATAGTGTGAGATGTGACAATTTACCTATTTGTTTACTGTAAAAGGCTGGCGGCATACCTCCTATCTTATCAGTGTATTAAGACAATTGAGTCTGATTTTATGTATTGACCTTCAACTGACCTTGAAAAAGTACTAAAGTTAATGAAAACATGCTTCAATTTAATGATATTTAGGAAATGAAAAGGCCATGCTGTGATAGATATCCCTTGTGACATATAACTCCAGTTGAACCAGTAGAGAGGGGACATGATTTAAACACTAGCTGGTTTCCAAAGGGTTTCCTGGGTTGGGAATATATTCAATTAATTTTTAAGTAAAGAGGAAAATATAACTGCAATTGAGACAGAAGCATGTAAATCAGAGCCAGAACACAGGAGAGGAAACCAGGCATATTCAGAATCTCCTTTGTACCCATGAAGAGGAAAATACGAAACTTCATGGCCTCTTCAGAGGAGTCAAATGTTAAAAAGATGTGTCAGTGTCTGGTGTGAATTTTTAGGGGAATGGGACTAAGGATGTTGTCGGTCCCTTTGGATCCTCTGTTGTCTCTGTCAATTCCAGCCCTTCCTGCTACGCTCCATCAGAGCTCTCTAGCAGTACTGCATGACAGACAGCTGTGAAGCTGCATCTGTTCTCTGTTTTCCACACAATTAAAGCAAAGAGAAAAAATATAAATAAGACAAATTACTCTTACGCTAAATTATGTGACAAACTGTCTGAAATTTTGGATTTCCTTGGAATATGGTGCAAGATTTTGTCTTTTTAAAAATGTAGCTTTGCAGGATTTTTTAATTACCACTTTTAAACTGATGGCCCTATTTTTATTCTAAGTACATAAATGGTTTTCTGTCTTGCACACATCACTTTTCGATTTGGGGAGGAAGATGTGAAAAAAGAAGTAAAGCGAGGAAGGAAAAATGCATGTCATGCTAGCTACAGACAAGGCAAATCAGTATCTAATTTAGAAGAGACTATAAGAAAAGACTGACTCCTTTTGCACTAATTGAGGTACAGCACACAGTATGTAGAGTTGCCAACACAAAATTCATTAAGGTTTTCATTTTTCTATTATTTATATTGTAGTTGTGACTGGAGGTCCTAGTCATGAACAGAAACCAGCGTGTACTCATAAAAGGAGTACGGAAATAGTATTACTTTTATTACATTTATAATGACATGGACTCTGAGCATGGTCTGGCAGGAACCACCAAGACAGCACCCTCACAGTGAGCTCTGGGGACAGCAAAAATAGATGAATGTGACTCTAATGGAGGAAGATAGAGTCATTTTGCAGAGAGAATGTTCATGCAAGAGTACTTCACTTGGCAATGAGAAATGTCCAATGAAAGCCACGTATAGGCTGTGTACCTTAGTTTTTACAGTAATTCATTACATCCTTATCACTTACAGGCATTGCAACAGAAGTGATTTACAGGCTGAAGAATAATGTGAATGGCTGAGATTAAATTTGAAGGCCAGTGTAAAAGACTAGCAAAGGAGAATAAAGAAATAACTACTTGGAAAGAAGAGGAAAATAGACATTTATGTTTTGTTTTACTGGGTACAGAGATATAATTTAATGAAAAAAAATCCCCTATGATTTTGAAATCTGATCATTTTGGTCTCAGGTGGGAATAATGGGTTTTGTGTTGCATATCTCAATATATCCTTTCTTTCTTCTTCCCTTCTTTCTTTTTCAGGTTACCTGTGCTAATTTAACAAATGGAGGGAAAACAGAACTTCTAAAATCAGGAAGCTCCAAATCCACACTAAAGCACATATGGACAGAAAGTAGCAAAGACTTGTCCATCAGCCGACTGCTGTCACAGACTTTTCGTGGGAAGGAAAATGATACAGATTTGGACCTGCGATACGATGCCCCAGAAACTTATTCTGAGCAAGATCTCTGGGACTGGCTGAGGAACTCCACAGACCTGCAAGAGCCTCGGCCCAGAGCAAAGAGACGGCCCATCGTCAAGACTGGGAAATTTAAGAAAATGTTTGGCTGGGGAGATTTTCATTCCAACATCAAGACTGTGAAGCTAAATCTGTTGATAACTGGGAAAATCGTTGACCATGGCAATGGGACATTTAGTGTTTACTTCAGGCATAACTCCACTGGTCAAGGGAATGTATCTGTGAGCCTAGTGCCCCCTACAAAAATAGTGGAATTTGACTTGGCACAACAGACAGTGATTGATGCCAAAGATTCCAAGTCCTTTAACTGTCGAATCGAGTATGAAAAAGTTGACAAGGCTACCAAGAACACACTCTGCAACTATGACCCTTCAAAAACCTGTTATCAGGAGCAGACCCAGAGCCACGTGTCATGGCTTTGCTCCAAGCCCTTTAAAGTAATCTGTATTTACATTTCCTTTTATAGTACAGATTATAAACTAGTACAGAAGGTGTGTCCTGATTACAACTACCACAGTGACACACCATACTTCCCATCAGGGTGAGGACCAACACATGTCTGAGACTGAAGCCTGGGGAATAAAAAAAGGTCATATCACAGGGCTGTAACCTCGAGGAGGAAGGCCACGTCTATAGCCTGGAATGTGTCTACCTACTGCTGCTGATGTCAAATGGCTACAAATATGTTAGTGGAAAACAGCCTAATGTAATTTTTGCCCAGTCAGCTCCATGTATCAGTCTAGTTGTAAATCACTATGGATTTGAAATAAAACCATGCTCATATACAGAGACACACACTCTTTTCATCTCATATCTATCAAGATTCCTGTTAAGAGAGCTTTCATTTTCTGATATGTAAGGTTTCAGGATAGCCTGTCATCAAGCAAAATGGATTAACTAGATAGGGAATGGTTTCTAATGCAGACTGTTATGGAAATCTCTTTGAAAGTCCCTTGGGTACACACCAATGAATAAACCCCACTCATGCATTCTATTGCTTGGAGTAGCTGTACTGGTAAATACTACTGTAGGAGTAAACACTTGTTAAAATGGGAAAATTGTGTGTCTAAAGTTCAGTATTCTTTATTATATGAACACAGCAAAGCATTGTGACTTTTTTCCAGCATACAGTAGGCACATTTGAGGTGGTGGTAGGTGGCTTTTTTCCATGGAGCAAGCCCATTATTAGTAAAGATGGGCAAACATTTGGAATTTACATGTGGGTAGACATTCTGGTTTCATGTTTATCTGACTCTTTAATCTCTGATTCTTTAAACCTGATTTTAGGCCAGCTAAGGTACATAAAAATTCTGCAACTGATCACTAAGGAGGAAAATGCCTGGTGGAGAACATGTAAGTTATAAGTGGCTGTCTTATCTTTATTACAAAATATTGTAACAAATTCAATATCCTAGTCTTCATTTGTATGAATGGTTTGTATTGTACATAATTTAACCAGTGTTATTTGAGCTGCTTATTAATATTAACTTGTAATTGTCTCTTTGCTTGTTATTGGTTAAAAACAATCAAGGAAATGAGGAATACGTTTTATCAATGTAGCTGTAAACTCCATTAAAAGACAGAACTATGTACAAAGCATTTAATCAGCTAAAGTCTTGTTGAAAGTTATACATATACAACATTACAGTCTGTCTGTATTTAGATATTTTCTTTCCAGAGGAAAAAAAATTAACTGTACATAAAAATAAAAAATCTTAAAGTTGAGTTTCAATATGTACTGTGTAGATAGTAGTTTAAATAGTTCAGACAAAAGGATAGCACTCCAAGTCTGACATGGTTTTCAACCTTATCTCTTTCATACGTACATATATACGCATATATTTATAAATTTGTGTGCGTGCATGTATGTACGTGTATATGTATGTGTGTGTGTGTGTGTGCAAATACATATAGGCATATATGCATAATATATATAATAATTTCTCAGGCCCTATTCCTAGCAAGCAGATGTTACTACTGAAGCATATTGATAATCTGAGTGGCAGCCCCCCACTCAGATAATAAATTATAGGATCAGGGCTTTGTTTAAAATGATTTATTATCATTTAAAACTGTGGAAACATGGAGCTACTCTCTGTATACACAGGCCTGCCTTTGCCTTAATTCTAGCCTCCTCTGAGGCACAGATCTCTATGGAATGAAGAGATCCCTTTTGATGGTACAAGGGCATTTTGTTCCTATAAACAAAAGCTCATAGCTTTTGTTGTTTTGGTTTTGGTTTGGCTTAGGTTTTGTGCATAATGGCACACTTTACCCCAAGCATCCAGGAAACCAGCAACTGTAACAAGTCCATGTCTACAAGAAGGCTGCCCAAAGACCTCAGTATTTCATCTTGTATCTTTCAGAATTATCATTCCTGATAATATTTTCTTCCTTCTTCCACCCTTACATCCCAGGTTCTGTGCTCTTGTGTCAAAGCTGTGAATGCAGATACGGGCCAGCTGCCAAGTATGCACAGCATCATGAACAGCTTCTTTAAAGTACCAATAAACACTCCACTAATGTTTCAAGAAGTAAGAAGTTTGAAAACTTCCAGTTGTGGACCAGCCTTGCTGAAATGTGCAGAATCTAAGTGAGAATGAAACAAAGCAAATGGATAATTTTCACATTGATGTACGGGTAGTCGAGGAGACTTCCACATTATTATTGATTTAGCTTCTTTATGTGGTAATGTTTGTGGGAATTTCTTTATAGACATATATATACATTTCCCAGAACAAACCTGTGACCCTGGACCCTGTGTACATTTGGAGAAAGAAATGGTCCAAGCCATACAGTCCAGATTCTGGTCTCATTCAGGAATATGCTGAGGTGCAATTTTTATTTTCTTTGACAGAAATTGTGGTTGTACTGGTCGTGTTTAGTTTTTTGTGCTCTATTGAAAGTGACTTCTGAATATAAACCATAAAGATATTTGTGCTATAACCAAGAGTTAAATCTTGTCTCTATTAAAGTAAGTACAAAGTTGAGTTCAGTACAAAATTCCATCTAATAGTATGTAGAATTCCAGTGTTAAATATAATTAGCAAGCTTAGCAATCTATAATTGAGCATTAAATCCTTTGTGTTCTTATTTATATTTCCAAAAATTGATGTGAAATTCAATTACTGGTAGTTTAATTATTTTTCTTTCCTTTTTAAAAATTCCTATAAATATATGAAGTATATGCATTCTGTTCATATATATACATATTTATCTACTTTTCAAGAAATATAAATATAAATCTGCCTTTGTCACAATCAGTCATAGTATTTTGTAGTCTTAAGCATTTGAAGAGCTTGCTGTTCTTCATAAGCATTCTTGAGTTTGAACTTGGAACTGTTCTTTTGGTGATCTGGTCATGAAATAGTTATCTAATATGGAAATATATAATGTGTTCTTAGTTGCTAGTTCATTGCATTTCTCTTTGGGAAATATTTCATGTTTGCTAATTTTGTTAAAGAATCTTTCTGGCTTTACTATTTTAAAAAGGAATTTAATGAACAAGAATGCATTAATTCAGTTAAACAATGTATGTATGAATATCTGGGTCTTGCACATGAATAATGCCTTAATGGAGTGCTAGGCCAAACAAATTTTGCTTCAGTATAACTCATCAATTCTAGACTTAATAAAGATGTATATCTCTAAAGGTATATTTCTGGGAGTAAAGAAGGTCAAGTTATTTATTTTTAAGAAATTAAGAGGCTGGTTCTGTTCACTAAAACAAAAGCGAAAACAGTTAAAGCATATTTTGTGTCTTATCTTCACTATATGAAGAAGTCACAAATAGGGGTATTTTAGTGAAACCAACTACTCCTGCTGCAGAAATACATGGATCATGCACTTGAGCAAAAAATCAATATATTAAGCTCGGGTTGGATGGGTCAGTGATAGAACTTATGTGTCAGCTTAAGCTCTTCTGTGTAAAGAAATCCAGGATATAGGGAACAGATGGTTTTACATGGCAAAAATCACTGGTCAAAGTTCCAAACAGTGATGAAAAGCTGGAAGACTTTAACTTGTTATGTTTATCAAAAATACTTCCATATGGGACGGAAAATATACTTTCTTCCCTCCTTATGAAGTCACTTGCTAAGTTTTATATCTTTCTCTCCCTCTCCCAAGTTTGCATGGATAGTAAGCAAACTAATAAATTCATCTTTACAAAGACCTTGTATTTCAAAGTTTCCCTTAATTAATAAGCATGATGTTAGAAACTGTTGAAATTTACTGTCGTAATTTACAGTGAACTAAAAAATGTTTGAACTCCATTCATAGAAGAGCCGAATGGAAGTCTCATAACAGCCTGGTGCATGACAGCCTATTGATTTAAGTAATACTACTCAAGGGGTTTAGTCAGAGGGCAGTTTTAGTGTGATTATCATTACATACTCATGTATTCTGAAACCTATGCTTTTAAATTGGAATCCCATAGGAGTATCATAAACTACTCTGAAACTGATGTGTTAGAGAACTGTGGATAAAAACAGGCATTACAAAATATCTGCTGCTTTTACAGAAAAAACAACCTAAACTTAGGCATCTGATCTGAGCAACTGCCCTTCATTAGAAGATACTGAACATTGTATGGATCTTCCTTGTCCTTCTGTGACAGAGGTGATCAAGTTGTATCCAAGTGAATCCAGAAATGGAAGAGAATCTCATCTCCAGTTATCTGCACTTAACTGCATATCTTAACATTGAAGAGACTGCAGATAGCTGCATCAAAGACCTGTTGTATAATGCAGCTCCTATACAATACCTATTCAGAAATGTATAAATTGTAGACACACTGTATACAATACCTATTAAGAAACAGGTTTGATACCAGTAAGTCCCAATTTTCAAAACAGTGTACTGCAGAGTTCTTTTAATCATGTATTTATAAATTTGAGGCATATTGTTTATGAAATCAGTTTAAATAATATATGCACCGTTCTCAAAAAAGTGCTGTTTTAAAATACTCATATATTTGTCAATGAAATGCAAACATTCCTGACCCTTTGCAAAACTTCTGTTTCCACTGTATCACTCTGCAATTCATGAGAAGTGAAGCAACTGATTCAGTTTATGCATGCATTAAAAAATTGAAACATTGATTATCATTCATACTAAAGACCTTTTATGAGTTACCCTGTTATCACTTTAATGTATGAGTATGACTGCACTATCCAAAAACATTTTGACAGCGGAACCACAGTCTAATAAAAGTCTTTTTATTTCTTTTTTTCTTTTCTTTTTTTTTTTTTAAAGAATGGGCAATATCTTACTGACATTATGCTAATATCAAAGGATTAACTTTCTAGATAAAGTTTAGAAAATCAGCATCTGTGGATAAGATTAACACTTTTTGCTGCTTGTGAAAGGAGCACTCATTAAAATAAGACTGTCACTTGTAAAGATACAATGAATTGCAGGACTGTAGGAATATTGTGTTTTCTTGGGTAGTACACTCCAGACAATATGATCATGTAAAGCATGATCCCTTCAAAAGGATTGTTGCATCCTATGGTTAAAGATAAAATCTTTTCATTGTTTTCTATATTTCCTGCTAATTTGTTAAATTACTATCATTACCCAAACTAATAAGCACATCACTTCATTTTGTGCAGGACTTTATTTTCTCATTGGAATATAGCTATACAATTTTTTTATTCTGCTTGAAGCACATAGCTGGTGGAGCTATAGTTCAGCTTGGACTGATGTCCTGTGCATGATATATATAATTTTAAATCCTTTATCTTAATTTACTTTCGGGATAAAGAAAAAAATGTCACTTTTTGTAGGTGCTTTAGATCAGGATAAAACCAAAGAATCACATGAACTTTAATTCTAAGAGAGATATAGTCCTATTGTCAAAGATAAGATTTAAGAAGATGGAGCATGTGTGAGATTTAGTCTTAGTTCAAAGTGTACCTCAGCCATTTAGCAAGTAGAGATATTTCTGTGAGAGAAGGCTTTAGTGATCTGTGAAATGAAATTCTGCCTGTTGTTAACAGGAAATTAGAGGGACCAAAAAAAAAAAATTTATAAAATTGGAACAATTCATACACGTCAGTGGGGATGTGGAAAATAACCATTTCAAAAAGTAAAGCAGATACTTTGCCCAGTATTTTATGAATGAGCTACTGAGTTCCTGGGAAAAGTCCAGCGTACCTACAGATTTGTTCATTGTAAGAAATAAGTAAAACCAGAGTTGGCAGAGACATAAATGACATGAGCCCTTCAGTTCCTCATCTAGGTCACAGTGAATCTATAATGAGATGCAAAAGCCTACTTAGAAACGGACAACCTGTGGAAAAATGAGGCCATTTACGGAGTCCAGTTAGTAATGTGGGCACTCAGCAGTAACACAGCTTGTGTATCAGTGAGACTTTAACAAGTTGATTCCCAAATGAATCTTCCATAATTTAAGAACAATTAATGAAAACTTTTAGCAGATGAACTTCAGTAAGTTAGCTATAGCCCTTTGGAAAACAAGATTAATAATCGCTATTGGCTATTTGATGAAAATTTTGGACTTTGTTTTTCTCAAATACTGCTCAGCAGTATTTTTCAATACCATCTCATATTATGGGATGATAATATCTTCTTTGTGTATCAGAGAATTTCCAGTTGGCCACCAATTCTTTAATCAAAACTGTTACAGTGAGAAACATTCTAGCAAGGAATATCTTCCTTATCCAATAAAGTATTGTTTTCTCAAACCTTTTCTACCAAGTGTTGAGAAGTGTTTCTATCTTTTTTCTCTGCAGACTATACATTTACTGAGTTTAGACCCCTGGAAAAAGGGTTTCCTTCCTGTTGAGGTAGAAAAATCTTTTTCACTTATTCATGGGAATCTTAGAATTTTTCTCCATATAGACAACTTCGTTAATTGCACAAATATTACCTGTAAAGTTACCTTTCATTACCCACTCCAGAAGAACTCTTGGTGTTTTCAGAACAACTCACATTACCTCAGTCTACTAGTTAAACACTACAAATGAACACAATATTTTAGATGGAAACTCAATAACGAAGGATCTCATCACCTTTCTCTAATGAAATTCCTCCACATTCAAAGTTAAAATGGTCTCTCTTGGATCTCAAACTGCAAAAAATTACTTCTAATGAGTGCTCTGCTACTACTTCTAATAGAAATGGCAAGCCTTAATTATACTACTTTCCAGTGTTCTTTCTCATTTACCATTTGAGTTTTGAAGCAGCAGTTTTCAGATATCTTAGCACCTTCTTTCCTACGCCACTATTTTCTGCAACTCTACCTCTGTAATCTCATTTTTAATACACTTCCGACTTCACAGATGTAAGAATCGCCTGTGAAATTCATTAGCAAATTACTTAGACCTACTTCTAGATCATTGTTGTGATGTCATATGTAAAAACTAGTTTATTCTTTTCTGGTTGATTTCTGGTGTGCTTCCTGCCCTGTTTGATATGTTTTTTCTTACTCTACCTCTTATTTGAAGTATTTTGCCTGTTTCAGATCACATGCGCGTAGTGCTCCACAGTAATGAGTTTTGCACATGGAAGTGGATATATAATTATGTATTTTACTAAAACTGAGCTAAGAGTTGACTGCATTAATTAATTTGCAAATACTAAGTAACAAGTGGTAGTGGTACTTATAATCATTTCTTGGGTAAAGGTTTAAGTATGCCATAAAGTAGGCACTTTATTCATAGGGCTGGGAACTGATGTAAAGAAAATTCTTGCCTGTAAGTGTCTAAATATCATTATAATTCAAAATTATTTGTTTGGTGGTAAAACAAATCAATAATAGAGTTTCACACTATTGCTAGTAAATACACACTATTTCCCTTTAGTTTCCTGCTATTTCTTGTATGCTTCCAGCTAGCAGGCTAATACACAGTTATTCTATTCCTTCCACTTCCTTTCAGTCTCCCTAGATACTAACATTCTGTTTTAAAAGGCTTTATATTATATTCCCTTTGCTACTCTTACATAGCTTAGAATATCTGATGGCTGGTTTCCAAGAGAAGGCAAATAAACTTCCATTATCATAATTTCCTCTCTCGCATTTTGAATTTGCAAATTTCCAGAGCTTCTAGTTTCTCCAGTTAGCATACTTAAATTTACTCTCCACCCTGTACTGATTTTTCGTCTCCCAGTTTTAGATATTTTCTGTTTTCTGTATTTGTGGAATTAAAATTCAGTCAACTCTACTACTTTTTTTTAGGTTAGTTGGATCCTAATATAAGAATCCACTATAATGTGCAAACTGTAAATTAAGTACAGAACCTGTTCAGTGCTGCAGATTATATATGGCTATGCAGGAGGCGCACAGAATGCCAATTAATTAGTCAAATGCAAATGAATAATGAAACACATCCAAAAATAAGCATAATTTTATGCAATTGTAAACATTTATTTATTAATCCTTTCAATGATAAGAAGTATGACATTATAGTCTCTCTTTACATATAGAGAAGACTAGGAAGATAAGTTTGATGAGACACTGAAAACCTGCTGATAAATGGTCAGACATAAACTTAGTTCCAGTAACTTGCTCTCAGGTTTCAATCAGTAGATATTGCTGCTCTGCAACTGATTGGAAACAATGCTTGAGCCAAGCACAGGCCACTAGAAGGTCTGCATTTTACCATGACTGCTATAGATTTAAAGAAATAAATGAAAGGGAGTTGCAAAGCTGTCTAATGCTGAGCTCCTGACCAAAAAAAAGTTCAAGAGTACTTAGACCACCCTTAAAGATATTTGTTTCAACTATAAATTGGTTTTAGGACTCTTTGGTGTGCTCGATTCTTTGTTCTCACAAGTTAATTGGCCCCAAAATTCAGCCAGTATTTCTCAAGTATTCTTGCGTCTTTTCCCCGAGGGAAGCTCCTCTTGAGGTCTCTCACTTTCTCACTCCTGCTTTCACTCTCAATCTCATTCTTGTTTCTAGAACTGGCATGTCTTGATGTTAGAAATGAAGGTAATAAACCCATTTCTCCATGCTCTCACTGCTCTTATATCTATCAGGATGGTATACCTTAGTGTCTCCAATCTGATAGTATCAAAAATCACCATTGCCAATGAAGCAATTATTTCCTTCCAAATCATATTGGACTGAAAAAGTAAACAGGAGTTTCTTTTATAGTGTTCTTTTACAGTGTTCTTTTACATCTTTGAAGGCTGTTACCAGACTCAGCCATCAGTCATAGTTTTTCTAGACAAAGCAGTCAGGTTTTATAGCATATTTGATTGTATTCCTATGACTACTCTAAAACTTACCTACCCTTTCAAGTGTGGAACCCCAAAGAAAACAGACTATTCTGGCTGATGTCTTACCAAGGATGAGCAAACCAAATGTTAGTAATTCTCTTCTGTTTCTTTCTATGTACTAGTAACAGTGTTGTATGTAATACCAATATCATAGTTATTTTTCACTGCGTATCATTGACTATGCTGGTTATGCTGACTACAATTTGCTGATGTAGTAATGCTGTCTAACGTGTAATTCCACATTTTCTATGTGTGCTTTTGATTTTTTCTGCCTAAGGGAGTATTTAAACTGGTAAATTGCAGTAAAATAGGTTACAAATTTTACAGCACACTAGGTTCTCCACGCCAGCTTCCCCTGTGAATTCTTGTAGCTTGCATTAATATTGGCTCTGTGCAACATGTGGAGTAGATGACATCACACAGAGCTATACTTACTGCTTAACAAGAGTATCAGCATGAAGTTACTATGCAGCATGAAGTGTTCATACTTTAGTTCGCTGTACTAACCTGCTTGTGTAGACAAGCCCCAAGTGTAGTACACTGCATGTCTCTCTTATGAATTCCGTTATTGATTTCAGACCAACCTCCCCATTTATCAAGATGATTTTGGTATTACATAATGTATCTCTCTCCTCCCCTTTTATCTTTCAAAGTTACAACATCAGCTTTTCATAGTCTTTACTGACATTGTAAATCACTGCAAGATGGCACAGGTGGGGTCTTAATATTGGAGAATAACCAAGATGGCATTTTTATAGTTACAATTTTTTAGACTACAATCAAAAGATTTTAAAGAAATGATTGAGGACTAAGAAGACTCACAAGATTATTCACCAGAAGACAAAACTTTCATGTGTTGAGGGAATAAGATACTTTCGTCATTTATCTGCTTGTCCTGGGTTCAGCAATAGCAGTCATTTTATCTCCTTCTTAGTAGCTGGTGCAGTGCTGTGTTTTTGACTTTCAGCCTGGCAACAGCGCTGATAACACCGATGTTTTTAGCTGCTGCTCAGTAATGTTTAGTCTGACCAAGGACTTTCTGAGCCTCAT
>WYDI02028790.1:0-96511 GCA_009867235.2 Psittacus erithacus
CCTGCCCATGGCAGGGGGGTTGGAACTAGATGATCTTAAGGTCCTTTCCAACCCTAACTATTCTATGATTCTATATGTCTCTTCTAATCCTATACAGCTGTGGCCACAGGCTGCCTTTCCAGTGAACAGGGAGAACTGAGGGAGTGGTTTACCTGGGCTACCTAACAGCCATCTAAAGGTGAACCACACACCATGAATGCTTGCAGTATAGGATTAGGTGAGATTAATCCAGCCAGGTGCCTCAATGATGAAACCTGGGAAGTACCGAAAGCAGTATTTCTGACATAATTACTTGGGCATTAGGCAGGTAACGAATTTATCTTGGAGTTAATAGGAGAGCTCTCTAATTCAAGGCCTTTTGGCACACACAAGCCCTGGCATCAGATAGACTGAGACAAGCAGTGGGATGAGCATTAACAAAATGAAAGCATTAATTTGCATGCCTAACATTTAGCTATTCTTTTGAGGTGTAGCTGTGACATGTGCTCATCCAAAAGGTGTTTATCTAGGCGCAAACAGCACCAGTTGACTCTAGAGTGAATCACAAAATCCTTTAGCTTGGAAAAGACCTTCAAGTTCATCAAGTCTAACTGTTAACCATGCACTGACAAGTCCAACACTAAACCATATCTCCAAGCACCACATCTAGACATCGACTAAATACCTCTACGGATGGTGACTCAGCCACTTCTCTGGGCAGCCTGTTCCAGTGCCTCACAACCATTTTGGTGAAGAAATTTCCCCTACTATGCAATCTAAACCTCCCCTGCTGGGAAGCACGGGATAGGAGTAGAGAGACTGCTGGTGTGCAAGGCAGTTTTCAGCAACTTGAACATAGCAATATGCAAGTGTTACTTGGCCATACTTGAGTATCAGGAGTGCTGTGGGGGCACTGAGAGCTGCCAATTCCCTGTAATGAGATGCGCTTTGCAGTGTGGAAAGAGAACGAGGTTTTTAGGCAGGGAGGCCCCCTTTATCAGCCCAACCTAAAAAAAAAAAAAAAAAAAAAACACGAAAGAACGCCAAACAAAACCACAAAAAAAAACCCCAAAACCCAAAACCAAAAAACAAACCACAACCTCCCTCCACCCAAACCCCCCCCCCCCAAAAAAAAAAACAAACCCAAAACCCAACCACAAACCTAACAATGGAAGATCTTCAGACCTTTAGACTATCACGTCTACACTTACGCTAAAACCTATCATATTCTGGTTTAGGTAAGTGTGCGAGCTGCAGACCGTGTGCCACGGTAACGGGCTGAGAACCGGCACGGCCACACCTTGGTCAAAAAACCACGGGTACTGCCCACATGGAGAGCAGCTGCCTTCAGTAATAGCCTGAGGAATGCCCACGGCTGGTCACACACTGTTCCGTTACCAGCGGAAGATGCGGAGAGGAAGAAAGGCCGTCGGACAGGGAGTGAAGCAGGGATGAAGGCACTTGGGGGCCGGGAAGATGATCTCCCCTTAGGAACCCAGCCGAGACCCGTCACAGCCAGGCGGGCACATCACATCCGCCACTGCTCTCTCAGGCGGCAACGGCCCCGAAGCCAAACTCCACAGAAGGGCAGGCCCGTCTCCCGCCTCCGCCCGCCCCCAGCCGGGGTCCGCGGCGGGGCGGGGGCAGCGGACAGGCGCCTCCCTGAGCGGCGCCCCCGGTCCTGACGGCGCTTCCGGGCGGGGGAGCCGGGATGTGCGTCCGGGTTGGATCGGCCGCAGCGAGCGGTTTCCTTTCGCCTTCCCTCTTTCCCCCATTCCCTGCCTCCCCGCAGCTGAGGTGGAGCTGCCGCCGAGCCCTCTGAGGGAGCGCCGCCCGCCCCGCTCCTGCAAAGGAACGGGTTGGTGTGCGGGGCCGCGGGCAGGTAGGAGGGAATCGAGGCGCCGGCCGGCGGCTGGGGGAGCCCCGCGGAGGGAGGGCGCTGGCGGGGAGGGGGGCCGGGGAGGCGGCGGGGCGGCTGGCGGAGGGGCCGGGGCCGCGGGAGTGGGGCAGAGACCCCGCTCTCCATGTGGCTTTGGCGGCGGCGGTGGCCGCGGGCAGGTCCCGGCCATGCGGAGCCGTGGGTGCAGAGCTGGCGCGGGGTTAGCGGTGTTTGCTGAATACCGGATAAAAATGTTCGTGAAATGTTCGTGTACTGGTGTTTAATGCAACCAGAGGCGGCCCAGACTCGTTATCTGCATAGCGAGCGGGAGCCAGGGTATCGAGTAGCCCAGCTCTTCCGGCACGGAGCGCCTGTGTGTGGGCAAAGTCTTTAAAATAGGTGTATTTTCTCCTTTGAAAGAGGGATTACTTATCTCCTGGGGGGAAATATGCCACTCTGCAGATGCGAAGTCTTGTTGTGATGATATCCTGGCGCAGCAAAAGGCAAGGGAAGCCCAGCTTTTACCAGGTAGACGCGATGCAATTGTAACAAGAAGGGCAACCAAGAGAGACTTCAGGGGCTTGGGATGACTGGTAAGGGATCAGGAGCACAAGTGTACTCCTCTATCCTACCAGTTGCAGGGAACGAAGAGGGAAGAGACAGGCAGGGTCAGCAGATCAGCACCTGGCTCCAAGCCTGGTGTCATCAGCAGAATCTGGGGTTCTTTGATCATGGGTTGGTCTACAGGACACCAGATCTGCTGGCAGCTTGTGTCCTGTCTCAAAGAGGGGAAAGTATCTCCACACAGGAGTTTGCAGGGCTCACTGAAGGATCTTTAAACTAGATTTGAAGGGGGAGAGGGCTAAAACCGGGCTCACTAGAGATAAGCCTGGGGGCAGCACACCAATGTTGGAGGAACAGTGTACTAGCAAGGTCCTTCTCTATATGATAAGGGAGTGTTTTGACTGTCTGCAGCTTGATGATGCTAATGATAGAGTTGAGTGTTCATGGATAAGAATCAGGGGGAAGGCCAACAAGGCAGCTGTCGTTGTGGGTATCTGTTACAGACCACCCAATCAGAATAAAGAGGCAGACAAAATATTCTCTAAGCAGTTGGGAGGAGTGTCACAAACACTGGCCCTTGTTCTCATGGGGGACTTCAGTTACCAGATGTCTGCTAGAAATACAGTACAGCAGAGAGGAAAGAGTCCCTGAGATTTCTGGCATGTGTGGAAGATAACTTCCTGACACCACTGGTGAGAAAGACAGCTAGGGAAGGCTGGACTTGTTTGTGAACAGAGAAGGACCCGTGGGCGATGTGATGGCTGGATGCTGCCTTGGGCATATTGATCGTGAAATGGTAGAGGTTTTGATTCATGAACAAATCATGAGGAGGTCAGCAGAACTGGTCAGCATTCTCCTGTAGAAACTGGCTGCTCATAGCTTGGTTGGGTGTACTGTTTGCTGGCTAAAAAACTAACTGGATGGCCAAGTTGAAACAGTGGTGGTGAATGGGGTTAAACCCAGTTGGTGGCTGGTCAGAAATTGTGTTCTGTACCATACTGGGGCCAGTTCTGTTTAGTACCTTTATCATGTTCTGGATGAGGAGATTGAGTGCACTGTCAGTCGGTTTGCAGACAGCGCCAAGATGGGTGGGAGTGTTGATCTTCTGGAGAGTAGGAAGGCTCTGCAGAGGGATCTGCATGGGCTGGATCAATGGGCTGTGGCCAATAGTATGATATTCAAGGCAAAGTGCTAGGTCCTCCACCTGAGCCACCACAACCCCATGCAATGCTACTGGCTTGGGGAGAGTGGTTGCAAAGCTGCTCGGTGGAAAAGGACCTGGGCGTGCTGATTGGCAGCTGAACATGAGTCAGCTTGTACCCAGGCAGCCAAGAAGGCCAGTGCCATCCTGGCTTGTATCAGCAACAGCATAGCCAGCAGGGTCAGGGCAGTAATCATCCCCCTGTACTCAACACTGCTGAGGCCACACCTTGAATACTGTGTTCAGTTCTGGGCCCCTCTCTATGAGAAAAACATTGAGGTGGTGGAGCAGGTACAGGGAAGGGCAACAAAGCACAAGTCTGCTGAGGAACAGCTGAGGGAACTGGGGTTGTTTAGTCTGGAGAGGAAAAGGTTCAGGGGGGACCTTATTGCTCTCTGCAGCTGCCTGAAAGGAGGTTGCCCAGGGTCACTTAAGCAGACCATGACACAGATGGAAATAAATTGTACTGTGCGATTCCTGATGTGTTTGATCATCTTTCCTCTTGCTTCTTTTCACAGCGCTTTTCTGAGCATAGCTGTTTACTTTGTTTACAGAATCAGTTGTTTCCTGAATAAGCCAGAGTCACCTGAGACGCAAAGATGTTGGAAGAAGATATGGAGGTGGCTATCAAGGTGGTAGTAGTAGGAAATGGAGCTGTTGGGAAGTCCAGCATGATTCAGCGATACTGCAAAGGGATTTTTACAAAAGACTACAAGAAAACTATCGGTGTAGATTTCCTGGAAAGACAAATCCGGTATGTATTAAACAGCTGCCATGCTCTTCATTTTTACCTTTCCCTTTCTTTCTTTCTTCTGTTGTCATCCTGAGGTTTATGAAGGCTTGGAAGACAAGGCCTGCTGCTTTTGAAGCACAGCAGAGGGAGTTGTTTTCTTTCTTGCGTGTGGGCTAAAATTATATCACTGTGTTTTCTGTCCAAGATTTAGAATTATAACTAAAATTTGGAACCTCTGTTGTACTAAGAGTTTTGACAAGTTTCTTTTGTACTCTACCACCTGTTAATTTTTTTTTTCTTCATTTCTTGTGAAGAAATAGTGCTTATGATAAAAGGATTACACAAATCTATTAGCCAATATAGATAAAAATTACTGTGGAAGAAGAAATATGCTATAGATTTAGTCTGTATGCAATATAAGCAGGTAATTCCAAATTGTGTTTGATAAAATGGAAGATGAGAAGGAAGAGAATTTTATAAAGCCTGTAAGATGACTAAAAAGACAAAGGGACCACTATTCAGGTGCCTAAGTTTTGTTTTGATGTCTAGAAATATGTAATACAGATTGTCAGTAAAGGGCTTATAATGTAATTGAGGGACTGCTGGCATAGTATGTTACAGAGGTGAACCATCATTAATAGTAAGTTAAATTATATTTAAATCAAGTTTAATTCAATTTGGATTACTCTGCTATTGTAGAAATTGAAGTATTTCCATGTTAGTTGTTTTGAATAACTTGTGTTCACTGTATGGATTAAAAAAATGTGCTGTTTATTTCAGAGTTAATGATGAAGATGTCAGGCTAATGTTGTGGGACACTGCAGGTCAAGAAGAATTTGATGCAATAACTAAGGCCTACTACAGAGGTGAAAATGCCATGATTGTCGTTTGGCAGTTTGTCTGCACATCTCTGAAATACTTTCCTGTCTTTGTGTTAACAACGTTAGTTATTCCATGTCTGTGCACAGCATGTTTAGTTTGCCTTTTTCAGTTCTTAAGTGTTTTTCCCCTTCATGCAAAATCCTTGTCTTAATTAAATGCCACTTTATGCAGGATGATCAGCAGTGCCCTTTAAAAATCATAGACCAGAATGAGACAAATGCTTGTGCAGAAACTGCACAGAGCGTAGCCATTCAAACAGTCAAACACAAAGTGATGTTTTCCTTCTGGAGGTGTCTTATTACTTCTGTAAGACATGGATTTGTAAATATTCCAAAAACTATGGCTGAGACACTTAGAAATTAATCTAAGGGAAAAAAAACCCCAACACCAGTCATCTTAGAGAGATAGTTTACTAGGCAGGATAGTTCTCTCGCTAGTACAGGCTGCCTTGAACATGTTAACACAGCGGAGTAGTAAGGAAAGTCTATTTACTTCATGAAATAGAAACGGCATTATTCAGTCTTATAAAAGCAGTTCATCTATTTAGCCAGTTTACAAATCGCATGCTTAGGCTTTCCTTGCATATAACAGTGGTTGTGAAAATCTTGCCCTTTTGGTTTTTAACATGGGAGATACGAACAACTTGGCAAAGATTCTCTGATTCCGTTCTTGACAAACTAATTACCCAATGGCTAGGACAAAGGCTGACTTGTTTTTACTGTCCCTGTCCATTGCATTGTACATGTACTATATATAGGTTGAATAAGAAGGTCTGATGATGTAAGTCACCCCTTTATTAGCTACTATATGGTAGAACTTTGCCCTCTGAACTTATTGCCCAGTTATCTCCATGTTTTAGAGTTCAGAAGAAATGGGTGGAAGGAGAGAGGTGAAGTCGAAGTCTCTTAGAGTGGAAACTTCACAGTAGATATCTTAGTCTTAAAAAACTGAGCAAGATGACGTTTACTGATGGTGAGAGTCTTAATAAATATTCTCATTTCCAGTAGAGCAAAGAACTTGGTAGGCTTTATTAAGCTGGTTTGCCAGATGATAAGTTAAATTAAATTCAGCATTGACAAATGCAAACTAACCTGCTTTGGAAAGAATAATTAATTTTATACCTATCTCACAGGATTAGAATAATTGCACACATTAGGTTATGGCATGGACATTAAGGAAAACCCACAGAATTTTAGAACACAAATAATAATGAAAATTATGGAAGACTACATTGCTACAATTTTATTGGTAGAACTTGATTTGAAATGAGGGTAGTTCTTATTCTGTATAAAATCATACTAGAAGGATCTTAATAGCATGTGAAGGAATTTGAAAGAGCATAGGAAAACTTTTGTAAAGATAGACTGAACTTGGTTTTTAAAAGCTAAATAGAAGGAAACCTAATAAAAGAACTTGAGTGCTTAGTGTCACAGAAATACAAAAACAAACAGAATACAGGAATGGGGGATACTTGGTGAAATTCAAGAGATGCAAAAAAATTCATAGTGATGAAGTGATTTTTCATTCTATGTGTAATTAGTTTGTGATATTCACCACGAGAAGACACTAGTCTCAAAGATGTTAGCTATCTATTTCCTTTACATTCTGTTACTAAAGGGCAAGTATGCTGAAGGCATATAAACAATAGCGTGTTTCTCTGTGTGTTCATATGCAAAGAAAAGTAGTTTCTTGAGGATAACAAAGGGCTACTGGGCAGTCAAAATCCACTCGCTAATCAACTGCGGAAATACCTTCTCAGTATTGATGGGTTTAAACTATTGTTTGTTAAGGCTGTATCAAAATCATAACAAAAATGGTATAAAACACTTTCTTTAATTTATCATAGTGTTGTGATTGAACAAGTATGAATTAGAAATACACTTATTTTCTCCAAAAAGCTACTAAACAATTTACTTGAAGTAATCACAGCCCCCTCTGAAAAAAAAATTATGCTTTTCAACATCAGAATTACTGTAGCACAAAGGATAACTTGCAGTGTGCTTTACAGATCCTGCATGCAGAAAAATATCTGGCCGCCATTAAGTTGTCTGTAAAGCAGTGACCAATAAGCAAACCTCTCCTTCCCTTTTTTCCAGCCTTTCCGCACCCTATTCTACTCCCTCCCCTGCATATATACAGCATGCTAGAAATAGCTTGAAAGGTAACAGACCCGTAGCCATCATGAAAGATGGGTATAATGGTCAAAATAATACGCCAGTCTGTTTTCATCTGGGTAAGTTATGACCATTGCTTTGACACAAGCCACCACTCGTGGCGTGAAAGTGTACTTTTATGGGAGAAACTTGAAAATCCCTCATATTTGAAATACTTTATAGATAATTTTGTTCATTTGTTGGTTGGTTGATTTGTTTTTGTGCTTGATTTGTATATTTTTAGGAGCCCAGGCTTGTGTTCTTGTGTTTTCTACAACTGACAGAGAGTCCTTCAAAGCAATCCCTACCTGGAAGGAAAAGGTTGTGACTGAAGTTGGAGACATTCCCACAGTTCTTGTGCAGAATAAGATTGATCTTCTTGATGACTCTTGCATAAAGAAGTAGGAGTTTTATCTCACTGTTTTTAAAGCACATTATATGCCCCCTATATGCAGGCATTTAAAATATATGTATATTTATGGAAGTTTGTGATGGAGACATACGATATCTTAGTTGTCAAACCTATACCCTGCATTGAAATGTACCCTAGGAGCACAGGTGACAGGTATTGCTGCATGAGTGTAGTTGCTTGGGGAGATGTGCTTGCAAAACTAGGAGCTTTGCGTTTGCTTCATACCTTCCTCTGAAGCGTCAGCCAGAAAAACAAGGGAATAACACAAAGAGTTTGGTTGTGCCATGATACGTTTCTTTCTGTTGTTTTTCTCTTTTTTTAATCAGAGATTCTAAACCTGTAAATTTTCTCTCCTGTTAAAATTTACAGATACTGTTAAACTCTGCTATGCACCAGTGAAGTTACATTGTCTAGTTTGCCTAGTGAATGATGTTTAGAAAAGTAATTTAATACTCTTTGCTTCACTTTAATTTGTTTTTATTGCTCATTTTTATCAAAACATTTTAACTATAGAAATTCACACCTGGTAATATTCTCCAACTGCATGGTGCTGTCCCTTCTTCACTGTATTTTTCTTTACAGATTTTACTGTTGGTTCATTGTGCCTTTGTATATATGACCAATTTCATTCGTGCCATCAAATCAGCTTAACATATGCTAACTTTCATTTACCACAGCATATCATGTAGAAAATATTGCACGATGAAGTCGATTGTTCTCCACTTCTTTGTTTCTGCCATCTTCCTAAGAGATTTAAATTATTTCTTCTTTTTGTTGTTTCCTGCACTGGCTTTCTTTATTCTCTGTTTGCTATCATTGATGACATAAATCAGCTTCTACTCCCTCTGCAAAGAATACTGAGGATTTTTCAAAGGAAAAGCAAAATTGCATTTGAACTCCTCCTTTATTCATGGTATGTCACTTAGGTTTCATTCTCAGAATACACCGTCTGCCTCAGTAGCATCATCTTTCTGATGACGTGGTTTCCTTTGGTGAATTTTTCATAAGTTTCCTCAACTTCTCCTTAAAATTTAGCACAAATTTTCTTTCACCTCACAGACAAAAGTAGTCTTTGATTTCACCTCTGCACTCATCTGATTGCAGAGTCTACTGCTTCATTAAAATATACTTAAGGGTTACTCTTTTGGTTGTTTTGACTTTGCAGTAGTAATTGCTCTGATTCTGGTGCTGTTAATTACAGCTTTTTTCCTTTTGGTTTCACTGACACCTGTCTTTGAATCCTTGGGAAATTTTAGCTAATGAAGTCAATAAATATTGAAAAGCAATTACTTCTGCTCATAGAGAAACTGCATGTAAAATACCATCTTTTTATAGTGAAATACTATAAACAAATTAAGGAACACCTAGTTTTTGATTTGAGTTTCTCAACCCACCTTGCCATGCTTAACTTGCCATGAAGCATTTTGTCTGACAAATAATACAAATTAGTATTTACACAATCTTCTTCTGTTGTGCAGTGAGGAGGCAGAAGCACTGGCAAAAAAGCTAAAGTTAAGGTTCTACCGAGCATCTGTGAAGGAAGACCTAAACGTAACTGAAGGTATGAAGTGCAGCAATGTTTGTCCCGCCCTCTGCTCTGCAACAGGGAACAGTTGTTTGGAGCTGCTCTCTTACTTCGCAGGTTGTTGCGTGCTGTTGGCCTTTTGATTTTCCTTAGCAGCACACTTTAAACATAGTTAGAATTACTTGGTATCAGTGTACTAGGCCTGTTTCCTTGTGTACATCTTTCTTTTCTCTTCCACAATCAGTGCACAGCTTCAATCTTTAGAAGTGCCAATGTGTTAAGGCTGCTTAGTCCCTAATGACTGTCATAAAAGCACTGAGCTTTGGAAAAAAAAAATATATAAGTTCAATTACTACAGTATACATATTGTTGAACAGACTATTCTGTAATAGTTATTAACTAATAGAGACAATTACTTAATAGTTTAGTTAAATAAAGTACATTAAAAGATTGGCTGTCTTGCAGGTGATATTCAACTAGTTCCCAAGTATCACTTTTAAATGTATATATTATATTTCGTAATACTACTGTTACAGAATTTGGTCACTATCTTTTGTGGGGTAGGTTTGAATAAATATGGGTCTCTGATAACTTTTCTTGCTTTATCAGGCAGACTTAAAGTAATTGTTTCTTCTCTGTTAACATTATTCACCTTGGACGATGAATCTGCCAGAGAAAATATAAAATGTTTCTGTATCTTTGCATGAGTCATTAATTACAAATGTAAATAATCATAACACATACAGGTTCTGAAAATTCTCCTGTAGCTTTTGGTTTGGTTGGATGGGGATTTTTTTTTTTCCAGAATCCTAGGTAGACTTTTTATACCCCAATGCAAACGAGGGTCGCATTAGTTAATTAGAACAATGTTGCTGCCAACTTTTATTAATAGACTTACCCTTACATGACTGCTATTATTCTAAGACTTCTTGGGAAAAAAGAAAAAAAAAAGTATGTTAAATTCCCATATCACTTTAAAAAGTTCCGGGTGGTATGAATTTGCATATTTGGCAAAATGTATGTGCCAGCTTTATTATAGACATATTGAGACGTTTCCGTCTGCTGTGCAAGAGCAGTACTGCAGGCTGTAAGACCTGGGTGGACTGGATTAACCTGGATTCTGCTTGGGTACACAGGCATGCTGAGAGAGAATCACTTAACAGATCATGCTATCAGAATTTTGATACAGAGGCATTAGTATTGATACAAAGATTATATTTAAGCATACCTTTTTTTTTTTATTATTACATTCCAGTTTTTAAGTACTTAGCTGATAAATATCTTCAAAGGCTCAAGCAACAGACAGCTGAAGATACAGAACTAGTACATACAAGCAGTAACAAGATTGGTATGTATACTGTTATAAAAACCCAGAAACATTATTTTGTGCCATCACAGCTTATGGTTTCACCTGTTTCCTTATGGAGTTAATACAAGGTGAATCAGGGTCTGTTACGTTCCTATCTTAGGATATTGTCTTCTTTCCTTCTGTAAAATAACCTTATGACTCTCTGAAGGTACACAACTGTTAAACTGGTATTCTGAGGTTTCTAGCAAACATTTGGCAAGCACCCTCTTATTAAATCTGTTTAAACAAAGATTGTGTAAGGACTTGTGAAAGGGTGCTTGCTGGATTTTTTAATGTAATTAGTATCCGTGTTACTCGTCTTGGTGTGGATTTACAGGAGACTCATGGTGAAAGAATCTGGCATGTAATCAGAAGGTTTTTGTAAACTGCCTTTTCTAAGGGAATACCAAACTTCTGTAGTCCTTCTTTAAAGCATTTCTGAGTCAGCTCATTTATTTTCCTTTTTAAAACACCCCCTTTTTATTCAGGCTTTTTCCTTGCCTTTATCTCAGCAAAGTTTCCAACTTTAAAATTGTCATGTTTTTCTTTTATTACATTACTCAACTAACCATAACTTTGTTACCATGCTATTAGTAGCGTACACATATGCAGATGAATGCATATGCTGCCCTTCAATTATATAGATGGAAACCTGCTTTAAATACTGCTGGCTAGTAATTCCAACTGGCTCTTCTTCAAGTGTAGCTGCAAAATTGACTCAGAAGTAGGAAAAGCCTTTAAAAACTAGGGTGTGCGTTTGAGGTGGCCTGCTATGCAGTATAAGAGTTGGTGTCTGAAGTGTTGATATATTGTGCTACAAGAAGTAAAGAAATACAAATACTTCTCTTGTCTTTAAATTCTGTAGGTGCTTTTAACACAGATGGTGGAAGTGACTCCAACCAAAATTCTAGCGCTCTTAATGGAGGAGATGTCATCAACCTGAAACCAAACAAACAAAGGACCAAGAAAAACAGAAGTCCTTTCAGCAACTGCAGCATACCTTAGGCCACTTTGGGAAGAAAAAAAACCAAGCCAGTGAATTGGATGAAGTTGTGCAATTGAATACAGAATAAAGCCAGCTGTAGAGGTATTTTTACCATTGCTTTAGCAAATCTTGTGCCTATGGGATCCTTGAGAGAGGGTGGATTTATATAACCTTGCTGATGCAGTGGTTTTGGGTGTGGGGAGACACCTGGTGGCAAAACACAGAACCGCGGCTGCCCCGTGTATAAATTAGGCAAGCTTCTTTTTGAAGGAATTATTTCCAGAGCTATGAACTAGGTATTGCTGAATTGCAAAGCACATTTAGCACAAGGGTAATACTTACAAGTATAGGTACAAACTGTTTGTCGTGGTTTAAACCCAGCCAGCAACCAAGTACCATGCAGCCGCTCGCTCACTGCCACCCCCTTCCCTCCTTCCCGGGTGGGATGGGGAGTAGAATCAAAAGAATGTAAACCCCAAGGGCTGAGATAAGACTATGTAATAACTAAAGTACAATGTTACAGATAATAGAAATAACACCAACAGTAGCAGTACTGATAATAGTAGGGAACAAAAGAAAAAAAAGATAACTGAGAATTCAGAAAACACATGCAATGCCCAGTGCAGTTGCTCACCACCCGCTGACTGATACCCAGCCCGACCTGAGCAGTGATATGGGTCTTCCTTGTAACTCCTCCCAGTTTGTATACTGGGCATGATGTGCTGTGGTATGGAATACCCCTTTGGCTAGTTCAGGTCAGGTGTCCTGTCTGTGCTCTCTTCTGGCTTCTTGTGTCCCTTCTCACTGGCAGAGCATGAGACTGAAAAGTCCTTGATCAGGGTAAGCACTACTGAGCAACAACTAAAATATCAGTGTGTTGTCAGCATTGTTCTTAGACTAAAGCCAAGATACAGCACTGCACCAGCTACTGGGAAGAAAAGTAACTCTATCCCAGGCAAAACCAGGTCACTGTAACACTATGGCCAAAGGTAAAGTAACAACCTTGCAGCTAAATTTCAAACAAAACATTAGAATTGGTTAGACAGGACACTAAGAAGATAAATGAAGATCAAAAAGAAGACACTGTATTTTATGTCTGACTATATTATACAGATTCTGGCAGTTCTGTTGGTGCAATATATTTGTGTTGTATACGAGTGCTGAGGTATATGTAAACATTTGGTATGAATATTTAGGCTAAATTCCAGTGTATTTGTTACTTGGAGATCAGCCAATGAGCATAAAATAGCATCTTCCAAAAAAAGTTCCCTTTCAAAATGTTGCATTTAAGATGAAGCTTTCCCAGCCACCACTGTGTATATTTAACTTGCTCTACTTTGGGCCTAAAAGCTTAGATTTAAAAATGTATGGTGCCAAAAATGCTCTTTCTTACTTAATGCTGTGCTACAGATGTTTTTATAATTGTTTTTCTCTGTCTTCACCAGTTGAACAAATAACATGGTCTTTGACACTAATAGATATTCAGAAAAAAAATATAATCATATTTCTGTTCAAATTCGGTTGTTGTAGCCTGTGTTGTCAATGAAAATGGAACTTGCAACATTGTGTCACAAAACAGTTACCATCTCTGGAAAACTGTTTCATAGATACCATAAACTAAGTCATGGAGGATCCAAAAACCTTGCAGCTGATGGCTGAATTACATTTGTGAGACATTCTTGAATGTCATCTCACATTCAAAGTTAGCTGCTGGCTACAGACGATCTGATTCTGCAGGATCAGAGACATGGCAAAAATTGTTCAAAGTGCTTAAATAACTCTACAGAATTGATTTAGATGTTTAGGAGTCCAAATCTAAATTCAAGTGTATGGGCTTAGGCTCCTAAATCACTATGGTGCTGTTAAACATGCTAAGCAAGGTATCTTTTATTGACCAAAAAAACCCACTTTTTAATCTTCTCCAAGAGCACGCATGCCTTGTAAAAAGTATATGTTTTGTTTACATGATTTCGTATGGTATAATTTTAACTTTCTAGGATTTCTACAACAAACCTGCCAGTGACAAATGCAAAATATGCTGCTTGAAAGAATTCAGACTTTTAATAGTTTTGTAAATGGTGTATGAGAGTGAAAATGGGTTGAGGGATCTGATATATTTTTGGAGGAAGGACTTTTCACTGTGTGAATTCATGTAGAAGGCTTGACTTACTTTGTTACTAAGTCAATGAGTATGAAAACTGAAATGTACTTTTTCCCACTGCCTGCAGGGAGAGAAGTGGTTGGTGAATTATGCACAAACACCAGAGATCTCTGAACTCTGTATTTTACGTTTACTTATGTTAGACTTTCTACCGAGTACTGTTGTTTCTTTGACCCACTGTTAGAGCATCTCCTGTTGCTGGCACTAAGGTGGCCTCCAAGGCACTTGATCCCTTTTGTTAGTGCAGCAAACTGTGTATACTTCACTGTAATGTTTCCTATAATTTCTCCTGATAAAGGCCTTTGTTTTTTAACAGGTGTTTTAATCCTTGTATGTATGTATGTGTACATGGAGTCTGTTGGTCTTCTCAATTTCAGAAGTAAGGTACTTAGCATAAGACTTATGATTGTACATCATGGGGCCGCCTTACAATTTCAGGGTGTAGGACAGAGTGTATGTATGAAGAGTTTTGACAACTTTTTAATACGGAAACTTTCACATTTTGTTGTCTGTGTGCCACTTCCACCTTTTTAAATTCATTTTTCTTGAAAAAGAAACAAGCCACAGAGTGTCTGAAACATCCTTTTTGCCTTGTTTGACTTTCTACAGAGTACTGAAAAATAAGTCTGTATGACACATAAGGACCATTTGTACTATTACGCGTTATACTGTAGACGTCCTACTATTACATAAGCCATTTGTATTTAAGGTGTGTCATTATAAACCAATTTTTTAAAGACTGAAAACCGAATAGAAATTTTTATAGGTGGAGACTTGGCAGACTTGCAAAATTTAGGATATGTTGAAATTCAGAACACACGTTATAACGTAGGAATATAGACTTGCAGCATTGAGTAACAGTGAGCTTTCATTCCATTCCATTCTATTCCCATCTTAAGTCTTTGTTGTGACTTTGCAGTGATTGTTCTCCTGTGAGAACGACTGAGGTGGAGACTGTCCCCATTAGCATTTTTCTGGGGAGTGCTCTGCATGTGCATTTCTTGAAAATACTGTTTTATCCTACTGGGGTTAGTGTGGAGATGGAAACCAG
Source organism: Psittacus erithacus (assembly GCA_009867235.2). Taxonomy (NCBI): domain Eukaryota; kingdom Metazoa; phylum Chordata; class Aves; order Psittaciformes; family Psittacidae; genus Psittacus; species Psittacus erithacus. The sequence goes on from WYDI02028790.1 coordinate 14,874, forward strand.
ATGACTTCCACATTGCAGGAATCCTTAGGTATTCACCTCACTCCTCAGTGGGAGGAACCTTCTTTTGTCTTTTGGATGCAAAGGCACGCTTAGACATTTAGCACCCACGTCAATTTTTATTGCAAACACTGGCCTCTTCTCCACTCAAATCATTTCATTAAAATACCAAATGTTTCAGTAATTGTTAAAGCCTTAGTGAAGTAAGTGGGACTCCAAAGCCCCTGTTGTTTCTGTGTTATATCTATTCAGTGAATGGGTGTTCTCTCAGGAAGTGGAGCATCACTTCCTGATGATGCAAAGCCGTAATGCTAAGGATGTGTTTCCAACTGAAAATAAGAAATCTCAGAGTTGAAATACTGATCACACTAGGATTTTTGTGCATGGGGGCATGTGTGGTTAATTTAGAAATTCAGACAATTTCGGAGCAATGCTTACCTTTTTTAATCAAAATGCCCGAGTTACCGTACTGTCAGCTGTTTTCCTGTTTAATTTTTTTATTCTTCAGTAGACTGCATCATCTGTTTTTCCCCCCCTCCATTACTGGGCTACACAACATATCCAACACGTGGCTTTCCTTTTGCGTCGCTTCTGCAGTTGTATGTCATACTAAAGGGAGCTGAGCAGCAGACCACAATGCACTGTCTGTAGTTACACAGGGGTACCTGCACAATACTGAGCATATATGCACTTTGAACCTCTTAATTCATCTTCTTCAAGTTGGTAGCTACCAGTTAATAACTGAATGAATGATTTGCACTGCAGAACCCTCTGTGGGAATTCAGTCATAGAGCAAACTAACAAGCATGCTGCTTGGATTCCAGTGGCACTACTTAGACCCCTGCTGCTTCTCTAAATGTAATCATAGACCTCTGGTTGAAGCTGCACTACCTGCACACTAATAGTGCATAAACCAGAGAGCAACAAGCTTGGTTTCATCAAAACCACCTTACCATCTTCCTGTAGGAAGCGACAGTTGTGCCTATCTTCTTTTTAAAGCTCAAACAGTATTGAGAGAAGAAAATACTTATGTGTGAAATACGGCATTCAAACAGGTAATCAAAATTAGAGAAGAAAAAATACAGCAATGCTTAGATGCAAGGTGAAAGGTGCTGTAATAGAATTAAGAGAAACTTTCGAACAGTTCCATGTCAAAGAAGTGCTCTGTATGAATCATTTCAAGGCCAGGTGAGTCCCAGTACTGAACTAGACTCATTCTCAGGTTTCTGGTAGTAGAGTAATACTGATAAACAATTCGCAGATGAGTGTGCTTCCTTCTCTTCCTAAGATAAATGTGGTTCAGGAGAACCAAATAAAGTTGGTTAAAAACCCCTGAATCTGGACCAGGAGAAATCCTGCTCTCTGTGCAAGAGCGAAGGTGCATTGTTACTAATGAATTACTTACTCTTGTTTGCAAGTTCACATGAATCTGAATGGTCAAAACACATGTTCAAAATTGGTTTTGTCACTGTCATGATGTCAAATATATGTAGTGACATTTTTTTTCCTAAAAATATAACATAACTTACCATGCATCCTCAAGTGGAAAATAAATGTTTAAACCTGAATATTCTGTGTATGCTGGTCCTGTAAAATCCCCAGAGGTAATTCTCTTGTTACAAAAGTTGCATTAGTTGTATCGTGCAATTTAACTTAAACGTGTTTATTTCATCACTGTTTGGTCTGATACAGGTCTTTCTTTTGTGGTTACATTCATTTGTCAGCCTATTTCATAAAATTGCTCTAACCCTGTACCTGTGCAGCCTGCATCTGCTCAGAAAACTTGTGTGCCCAATCCTGGTCCATATGTTGGGAACAGCTGGGATCCAAAGCAGCACATTAGGCACTCCCACCTAGCAGAAAGGCCATTTTTGAGCCCTTGCCTCTGGCTTCTTCACCACACAGTTCCAATATGAAATGGGGATTTCTGTTCTGTGCTTTCTGGTCACTTGTTTTTCACTTTTGGTCTGGCTAATGCAGCGACAAGGTTCAAGTGAATGGTTGTAGACATTGGAAGTGGCATTAAAATATTACTCATGTATCAAAGGTGCCTGGTGCATTTGCTGAATAGAAACAGGTAAATGCGCACTGGTGGTTGGGGTTTTGTGTGGGTTTGTGTTCTTCTTTTTCAGTAGAACAGAGCTCAGCATGAGCCTGCCTCTTCACTTCGGTGTCGGGAATCTGGGAAGCAATATACTCCTGGTTCCTCTTGCATGCCATTTTGCACACAGGAAAACAAGCTGCTTGCTTAACACCCCAGTAAGGGTTAATTGGAATGTTTTAGGGAAGAAAGAATTTGGAAATGTGAGAAAACTCACGTTTTCATGGTCATGTAGTGTTAGGTCAGGGAAGTGCTTAACTACAACTGACTGAAGACCTTCCGAAAAGTGAAGCTTTGATAGTAGCTGGGTGGGTTTTATGTACTGTGCAGCTGTACCATATTCAGCTTGAGGAAGCTGGGCTGCCCCCAAGATAACTACAGTTTTAAAGAGGAAAATAAGTGTCTTTTGCTATGTCTTACAGGCATAACTGTGTGAAAGAAACTTTAAGGACAGTGTCACTGGTTTTAAACTTGGGCTGTTTAAGTCTATGGGATCTTTACTGGATGTGGCATGTCAGCATGCAGGCCTAAAGCACAGGAGAATGTAGCAGTGGCTGTCCTGCAGACTTCCTGGGGGTCAGATAATGTGGTGTTTAGGGAAGTGGAAGGCAAACAGACAAAAAGAATAGTAAAAATAAAGAAGTAACTTAGGTTAAGTAAGTCTAACCTGCAGTATTACTTTAAATCACAGAGGTTGTGATCATTTTGTCCTTGAGAATAAAACCACTTGTACAAGAGCTATAAAACCCAGGAGGATCTAAAAAGGAAAACAAAAATCCCTTAACGCTTTTGGCCTGAATGATCTTACAATGGCCTTAAAACCCTCAGATATTGAAAGAATAAGCTATGTTCAACTTGACTACTTCACAGTGCAGTTTCCAAGAAAAACCCCTGCTGTGTATTATTTTCAAGGCGTTTAAGGCTGTTAAAACAACTGGAAGATTTACTTTGCTTGTTAAAGTTCACAAGGAGCTAAAACACATGAATATAAGCTGTGATTTTTTTAAAGTGAAATTATGAAATTAATCTCACCAAATTCATGGAAACTTTTTCTAATCTCAAAGCTGAAACTTTCTGCTCTTTGAAAGCATCACCTGAAGTGCCATTTCTGCAAATAGAATGCAGTGTCAGTGCCCTCAGAGCTCCTGAAGTTCCGAAGAAGTGTGGGTCAAGTTCCTGGAACAGCAGTGTGCTTCCTCATTTATGGGGGGGTTTACAGCCCTGGCACCTCCCATCCTACACAAGGAATGAATATGGTGTCTGCCACCTGAGAATTCAACTGTTCTGCACTGCAGCTTCACAGGTAATGATGTGCAGAAAATGAAAGTGTGGAATAGTAGCTGATAAAACACAATTCCCTTCATATTAAAATTACAAAGCAACCTTGAACTACAGGTGGTGGGAGGCCACCAGCCTCTCTGGGCAGGATGTGTAAGGGTGGATTGCAGGACCTGGAGCTCATTTCTGGCGTTGGCTGTGACCTTTGAGTGGATGCATTGCTTTTCAGTTCCTCAGTTACAAATGGGAGGTATGAGTCTGTCTCTTGGAAGTACTCTGATCTACTTATGAAGAGTGCGAAATCACTCAAACTGTACGTGGTAATGAGCAGGACAGTGTGGTTTATGAAAATAGCATCAACAGTTTATTAATGGTTTTTGATTTATTGCCACAATTTGTCCGTCCCCAAAAGTCTGGTTCGCACACTATGTATACAGCAGAGAAAAGCTGAAATCTCATGATAGGACAAACCAACTTTAGCTTAAAAAAACCAACCCAGGAGAATGGAGGAAAGATTTTGGCAGTTCCTGACAGTTCAGCAGAAGCACTATTACAACTTGCAGCAGAGCAGTATTGACTCTAGAGGAGCATTCTTTATTGCCAGAAGAAAATGCTGATGCTACCAAAACCCATTAAATGCTTGCACCTTGCAATCAAAGATACTTTGGTGCTGTGCATGCGTACATATGTGCGTGCTTGCGCAGAGATCTGTTTTTCCTTAGCTTCCGTGTGCTTTTTATGGAGATTTGCTTATCCTGGGGTTTGCCAGAACTAGCCCGGAGGACAATTTAATCCTGTTTGCTGTTGCAAGACTGTCGAACAGATGTTTTCTGATGCTCCAACAACGTGATAGACTTTTCTGAGTTTTCCAAGTTTCTGAGCAGAGTCTCTAGCCGCCTTTTGATCTTCTTCTGATCCTCAATGGCACACCCAATCACCACAGACTGAAACTTCTGATCGATGGGTCCCGCTGGCACGTCGGATGTGCACGCACCGTAAAGCGACATTAAGCGGATTTTGGCGTCTTCCAAATCATCTAGAAGTTTATTGACGATTTCATCAATCATCTTGGTGGCATGCAAGAGGGATTCCTGCTGCTGGGCATTCCGGATGGTTTCCACAGAAACCTCCACTGTGAGAGTTCGGCCCATCAGGCGATTAGCTGTCAAATTAAGCTCTTCTCTCTCACCTACATTGAAAACAAGAATACATTTTACATTACAGGGGAATACTTTCCTGTGTAAATAACATCACAGAAACACAGAATCATAGAATAGTTACGGTTGGAAAGGACCTTAAGCTCATATAGTTCCAACTCCCCTGCCACGGGCACGGACACCTCACCCTAGACCAGGTTGCTCCAGGCTCTTGTCCAGCCTGACCTTGAACACCGCCAGGGATGGGGCACCCACAACTTCCTTGGGCAACCTGTTCCAGTGCCTCACCACCCTTGCAGTAAAGAACTTCTTCCTTATATATAACCTAAATCTCTCCTGTTTAAGTCTTTTCCCCTCAAGACAACCAAACTGCTACAACTTAGCTACAAGCAAGGTTGTTTTTTTAAGTAAGTGGCAATCAACAAGATTTCCAGGGGGCAGAAATGAGTTTTCTGCCTTTGCCCAAGTCCTGCTTATTTCACAGAAGCGTCTTCTGATTTGAAATGAGGCATTAAGCTCTCCTAAGAATGTAAGCAATGCTTTTCTGCTGCCAACGCACCACTTGCTGTCACGTTAAAGCAAAGCATACAGTATTATCAGAAAACATTATTCATTAACCAAACTGGCACGTTTGCCAGTTTGTGTTAACTGTGCCACTGTGAGGGAGAGATTTAGGCAGTACCCCAGAAAGCCGTAAAGAGAAAACTGATTTTTGACTACCAGATGCAATTAAGGGCCATGAAAAAATGGGTTTCTATTATCTGAAAACAGTTTTTCCCCAAACACCAGGCACAGCATATTTGATATGTAAGGTCCTGAAAAGCCAATGAACCAGCAATTTGAAGCACGTGATATAAAACATATATTTAGGGAATGTATTTAAAGCCATACATCACACAGCCTTGACAATGATCCTAAACATCAGGTTCCTGCAGGCTGTACGCTGTGTAGCACTCATTCCTGTGCAGAACTCAAAGCCATTAAAATGCTGGTTTTTCAACTGTATTTAAGCATCATCATTATCATCAACTTCCCTCCCTCAGCTGAGCTGTATTACCCTGATTTTGAAAATAAGCCAGTCAATAGAGTATGGGATGTCATGTTGTCCTGGTTTCAGCTTAAACCACAACGTGCATATACACCATAGCAACGTTCATGGCAGACCATCTGGCTGAACAACAGTATCTGAAGTTACACAGTCAAGAAAAAGGGGATCCCAGGATGCGCGAATCCTGAGCTGGCTCCAGGGTGTGTACCTTCACCAGCAGCACACACCAAGTAGAGCTGTTCCCTCAGGCACGGGCTGTCTGACTTCAAGTCAGTTGGGAGGGTATAGCAAAGCAGCTGCTTACCTTCGCTGATGTGCCTCATGTCCTGGCTGTTCTGTATGTTGTGGATCATTTCTAGCAGGGTTTCTTTCTCTTGTTCCATAGCAGATGCTGCATCACGGAAAGCCTCTACCCTGAGCATGGTTGAACCAAACAAAATGTTTAAATAATAAAATAGCTGTTCACCTCTATAGCTGCCAAGAACTGTTTTTTTAAGCTTCAGCTTAAGAAGTACAATCAGTTCTTAATTATCCATGAGACAGCCTCTCCGATTTCATGGCCTTTGCCTGTATCTTACCTTCACTTTTCAAGACTCAATATAATTTATAAAAACCCAAACCAAGAATAATTCAGTGAGACTTGCATCTTCTGTTTTACTGACAGTGCTGTTCTGTCCTACTCCATGGTTAGTCTAGATATCCACAGCCTGATGGTACTATAGCCCCATAGAAGAAGTCCTGTAGGTAACTGGCAACTATTCTCAGCTGCTGAACTAGAAGAGAAACAGACCGAGTTCCCATCACACATGATGCAGTGAGGGGGAAGGGAAAGCCCAGCAGGAACTGCTCTCCCTGGCAACTTCAGTCTTGGGAAGCTGCGTGGTTGAATGCCCCCAGTCTGCCCCCCTCCTCCTCGTGGCATAAAGTACAGGTCTATCTGGCCATGGGCAATGTGAAAATGCCACACTAGAAATGTGAGTGCAAGTCTTTAGTTCTTGCCTTACTCCCCGACATGATTTTAAGGAGGGGATTTTGCATTCAGCCCAATAATATGGAAAAGCACACTTGGCAACTATCTACTTTGGAGACCAAAGACAAGATGGAAATGTCCCCCTCCCTGGGGTTTGCCCCAGAGGCCTGAGGGTAGGGGCTCGCAGAGGACTTGTCAAGCTACAACTGGCTGCAAGAGTTGTGCCAAAACCATCAACTCTTGCACTCCCAGACCCTGCAGAAAAGCAGCATATCATGTGAACCTGGCTGAGAGTTTCAGATGCTTCCAGCGCACAGCCTGGCAGGTCTAGCTGCTGTAAGCAGCACAGGAATCCATCTATCCTGAAATGTTTATTGAACCTGGCCAGAAATGGGGAAACAAACCGTCGGTAAGTCTCTTAGATGCTCTGTGCTCTTCAGCATGAGCCTGCCCTGAAATGGTGGTGGCTTATAGCTGCTTCTGCTGCTGTGACAGGTACGGAGCTGCTGCTCCTCCCTCCCTTCCTCACAGGCTGGCTGAGAGCAGGTAACTTTAGAGAACAGCAGTAAGAGAAAAGAGGGCAAAAGAACACTGAAGAATGGGAGCATCTGAGGATATAAATAGTCACACTTCACATGCAGCCTGCTCACGAAATGGTTCTGTTTTACAAAATATTTAGCCTAATTTAGTCAGTGAAAGCACAACCTTCAGGCCTTGCCTTTAATGTTCATTCTGAGGAGGAGTGGGAAAAAGTTAATGCAATGCAAATGCTTGCCAAGAGCAAATGCTTTTAATTATTATTTTGGAGTTGGTAAGAGCAATGAGGCAGGTGGAGTCATTCCATGCCTCAGATGTCTGCACTTTGTAATTTAGGAAGTCTAGCAATATTTTCATAAATGCCTCACCATGTCTTTTTAAAAAACTGGTGTTTTCACAGTTTTATAAATGCATTGTGGCCACTGGGGAGCTTAAAATCAAAACTTGCAATAGTGTTTTTAAATCAGATTCAGTATATTATTGTACTGCATTAAAAACTAAAGGTCTGCCTTCAGCAGATGAATCAATCTCTGATTTCCAGAGGCTTTGCTGGGTACTACGAAGAATGTGGAAGAACTGCATTGCAGAGATGCATCCTGAATTGGTGCAATTCTAGAGAGTGCCTACAACATCATCACTGCTTCCAAAAGCCAGGTACTGCTATGTGAGGTAGGACTGAAAAGCCAAATGATCAGAATTCATGACTGTGTACTGAAAAAACCCACCATAATTTACCAACTAGAACTTTGAGTGACATGACTTCACAGAAAGTCGTGTAACCAAATCTTGAGAATTATTTTATTTGCAGTAATTGTTACTTGGGAGTTATCTTAACCACTTCCTCAACTGCAGTGTAACTAAAATTCACTAGGATTCTGATTTTGGTGTATTTGCTTCCACAAACAGCAGTCAAAATGAGCACCTACCAGACACTGTGTAATGGCACGTGAAGGAGGCACCGCAGCTCCAGCCATGGGGACAAAGGGACAGGAAAGCAGCATGTCAGGACTCCCCTCTGCTCTCCCTTCTAAAACTTTCCATCTTGACCAGTTATTAGCAGTATGATGGGACTAAATAACCCAAAAAATAAATTCTTTTGGCTTCAGAGAGCTCTTGAAGGCAGAGTGGAAGCACAGCATGGTAACACAGTGTATTGGCAGCAAACATAGCACCTCAACAGCCAGCCAGCTGAAGCTGCAGCTTGAACAGAAGATAGGAGATGGCTTGAGAAAGACAAGGCAAGGGATCAGAGGAAATGGGCAGCTGGTATTGCTAGGGACCTGAGTAACAGAACAACCACACAGGATCACTTCAGAACAGCGCTCTAGGGGGAAGAACACAAAGAACAAAGAAACCACTCACACCAGCCTCACGAAAATGGTCAGTGCCTCAGAGAGATGCTGGGGGCTGCATCAGGGTGAGATGCCCACCACATCCCTGCCCTATTTCGCTGCCCTGGCTTGTACTGAGGCCTCTGGGCAAGGGTCCTGCTGGCTTCTTCCAGCCCCCAGGCCACAGCTGGGAGAGACTCCAGCCTACAGAGACTGCACACCTTTCCCTCCTCTCCCCCTGCCAAGAGTGCCAGGTACACAGTTTGTAGCCTGCTTTCCTAACTTCTTCTCTAAAATGTGCTTTAGCTTCGTAGGTCTGTGTGAATCTTTACTTTCCTGGGGTGGGGAAAAAAGAAAGAAGATTGGAAGAGAGAATATGGTTTCCACCCATATTCCTCTGCTGTGGAATAGAGTGGAAACACAATCCAAGTCTCAAAAAAACCAACCAGCCACAGAATAGAAGGCAAAAAGAACACAGAATACTCATATTCCTGCCCAATTATCACTTATCTTGGTGCAGCAACGTGGTCTTTTTCTAACAGGTGACAACATCCAGCTGTATTTTTACTTGGAGTGTATTTGTCACTTTGAACATCAAGTAAATATTCTGCCCATTACCTAACACTAGAAAAACATTCCTGACTTCTGGTTTCGCATGGTCAGAGCGTAATGAGCTGCGTGGTGCCTTTCTTTCCCACATGCCATTCCCATGAGCAGAGCATTCCCCTGAGGAACAGGTGGACTGGCTGCGCTTTGTTTCCAGATGAGAAACTGGACACCCGCTTTCCTATGACAGCTGCAATAACTCTGTTCTTTACACAACTCCTGACTTAAACAGCTCTCTGTTGAAGCTGGAGGTGCAGACACGTGTTCAAAGGCAGTAAGAAACCTCTGAGGATGGTGTGGCCTTCTGCCTGACATGGAACTGTGCACAGTGGGCAGAGACAACATGGGGGGTTTCATTTTGACATCCTCAGCTGCTTAGACAGCTTCTGCTCTCAGATGAGCAGAGACATACAAGTGAATGGTGGGGGGAATGTGGTTGTTCCGAGGGAGAACAGGAGAAAAACCACAAAAAAATAAGGTTTTAGGAAAGAAAACAAGCAAGAGTCTGACTTATCTCATGTACCATAATGCCCTGGACTGCGTGTTCACTGAGCCACCAGAACATGGTGACTCATAGACACAGACTCTGGTCCCGCTTCCAGCTGCTCCCGAGATGTGTTGGCACTCATGGGCAGTCAACGCAACAGGAAGATCCAAGCCCTTACAAGGGACAAATGTGCCACCCGTCTGCCTGGCCATGAGCTCACTCCCTGGCAGCCAAATTAGTCCCCCTTTCCCATTCACTTTCCTTAGAGAAAAGGACCCTCTGTAAACGGCCGGCAGGGAGGTACAAAAATACTCTGGTACTGTCAGAAAAGCAGCTCTTGGGGTGGAAGGGAAGGGAGAGAAGGGAAAGCAGTTCAAACCAGTGCACTTCCAAACGGATGAGGGCTGCCTTGAAGTTCAGCCAACATTAAACAACTCAAGAACTGAGGACTGTCAAGGGGTTTAATTAAAAGCTGTTATTCACTTCGACAAATTTTCGCTTATTATATTTACAAGCAATATCTCGAGGGTCTATAGCTAAACTAAACTGGCTGGAGAACAAAGAAGTGGAAGCTTTTCCTCCTGCCATTCAAGTAACTTTGAAACAAGGCATGTTGGCTAGTTGGGCACGTAAAAAATACAAGAATTCAGTGACTTTAATCGAAGTAGTTTGACCCTTCCTTTGTAAACTGTTCCTCATTTAGAACTGACTGTCTAAAAGATCCACAGCAAACTGGGAGGTGCAATTTGGGGTGTAATTTCTGGTTAACCAAACCGTCTGCTTTGTTTCGGAGACGCTCAGTGAATGCGAAACACATCTTTGCATATCCTGCTGCTTATTTTGCAGTTACATATTCATGCACCAGACCTGGATGTGAGCAGCGAGACTTGTTTGCAGACAGTGACTTGGTTTAGTCAAATTCAGAGAAGTCTGTGTGGGCCTTCAAGGAGATTCAGCTGAGCAAAGGGAAAGGCTAATATAATAGCACACAAAGTCCACTCCCGATTAACGCAAAGCAATGAGGGCAGAGAGGGGAAAACGCGACTCCCATGTCCCACAGAGCTCTCTTAATTACAGGAAAGTCCTAGAAACACTGTGGGTGGTTCTGCGAGAGCCGCTGATCAATATGCAGCTGTAATGATGGAAAGGGCGTGTTGGAACAGTACCGGCAGGAGGTGAATCAGTGGTACACCCACAGAGCCCGCGCATCCAGCCACCTCGGGACAGACACCGTGTAATTAAGCAGAGCTGAGAGGATGAGGGAAGATGATTAAAGGCGAGGAATCGCCTCTCGTGCTGCCGAGCTGGGGAAAAATCAAATGGGATTATTTGGGGAATGGCAAGTAGCAGGAGGAGACCGGACGCACCTTGGCGCAGAGAGGAAATACACGCTGTATTTGCAGCTACTTTGGAAACAGGCACCTAAGCTGCAGGATGGGATGCTACTCATGTTCGAGTTATGTGAGTTACTGTAACCTCAGACAGGAGGCGGACATAAGCACATGTAACAAGAACACCCATAGATGAACCATGGTGCGCAAAAGGAGGCTGGGGAGACATGAAGCCTTACACATCACCACCATACCCCACCACATTCAGCACTGCGGATGAAAGGCTTGCAAGAGCCTCAGAGAGCCCAAATGACACCAAGTTTTAACCTCGTATTTCCTGCATCTCCTTGTGAAACACCTGCCCGACAGGTGCGGGAAAGGGGCCGCCGAGCTGTGGAGCGGGATGAGGGACACGGCTCCCGTCGGGTCACCGCTGCCCTGCACTGCACCCAACCCGCCATCCCCCGTGTGCGGAGGGCTCCCCAAGCCCTAAAGCGTAAAGAATCCGAAACCCCTTTCGCGCTTCCCCCGGTAAGCGTCTGCTCTCACACATCCACACACATGCCCCTATCTCGCGTGTTTCCAGGACACGCCACCTCGTCTCGGCGCTGCAGCTGCCATTTTTAAGCCCGCCCCCACTGCCCCCGGTGAGGGGGGATCCTCTTCTCGAGGTCACCTCAGGAAGCCTCACCCAGCGTCGTCCCCCTCCCGCCGCGGAAGGCACCGCGCCCGCCGTGAGGAGCGGAGCCGCCGGCTCCCTGCCGCCGCCCAGGCCCCCACCTGAGCTCCAGCTGGTCCAGGTTCTCGAGCAGGCGGCTGGAGCGGTCCGCCATGGATGTGGAGCGGTAGAAGCGGCCTCGGAGCTGCCCGCCGGACTGCTGCTGCTGGTGCTGCTGCTGCTGCGCCCCCTCGCTGGCCTTGGCGCTGATCTTGGCCTGGGCCATAGCACCCGCCTGCTGCCGCCGGCGGATCCGCGCTGCGGCCGCTCCCTCCCCGCGTCCCGCAGGCGGCGGCCGAATGCCGGCGCCTCGCTCATGGCCAAAGAAGGAACCCGCCCCGCCGCCTGCCCCCGAGGCCACCCCGCCTCCGCGGCGGGCCGCGGCCCCGCGGGCACCGCCTCACGCAGCGCGGCGGGGCGCCTGATGGACAGCCCCGGTGCGGGGTGTCGCGGCTGGCGGCAGAACCGCTGGCTCTGTCCGGTGGGGTCGTCAGGGAGGGGGGCTCCGGTGGGTCACACTCGGGGGTTAAATTCGCGGGGGGGACAAGTATGCCCTGTTGCTGCCCACACCCCGATGTCACCGCATCCCGTCCCGAGCGGTGCCCGGCCACCACCACGCACCCAGACTGACCCAGGGCAGCACCCCGGAGCTTCTTGGAGTGCAGAGACCCCCAGACTGCCCCACTTATGTCCCCAGTCCCCTGCGTGACAACAGCAGCAAAACGTGGCCCAGCCCAAAGCTGCAAGCTGCCTCCTGCTAAACCAGAAGCTAAGGGAGGAGCAGTGAGATTTTCTGTAACAGTATTAACCTTGTCCGAGATGGTAGCTGTTAGTATGAGGATTTGCCTTGCAGAACGTCGGTCATTAAAGAAAACAAAGTCCACCACCATCCGTTACATGTAAAGCTATTCAAAAAGTGAGCTACAAAGCTGAAAACTCAAGAAATGGGTGAAAGAAAATAGGAAGTGCTTTAAAAATCCAGAAGCCTGTTGGAAGTAGAGGAACGCTGGACAAAAGTAAATCAGAGATGGTCCTTGCTGAAAACAGAACCTGAACAGTGTTCCTAAAAACAAGGTACTTGAGATACTGCCATTGACGGCATATCTGTCGGGTGCCAAGCATAATAGGCCCCTGACTACCTGCAGAAAAGAAGCTGTTCCACCATCTGTTATTATCCAAGGTGGTACAAAAAGCCTTGCTGGAAAGAAAAGTGCTTAGTGTTCTGTATTTATTCCAGAAAGGGAAATATCCCTCTATTTCATGGTAGTCAAGGTAGTGGATCTACCCCTAGCGATGATTTATTCTGAGATCATATGAAACTTGACTGTACAAAGTGGTGCCTTCTCTTTAGCAAGTGCTTAACCCACCAACTTAGCCAGCAACTTGCACAGAATCTCTTGTACTTCAGGTTCCTGCTGGGAGTGCTGGTTCCAACAATTCAAGCCACACTTGGGCTTTACTTGCTACTACAGTGAGTATTTAAAAAGGAATTTGCTTATCCCCAAAGTCCAGGTTTGGGCAGATACCCCCTGGCTCTAACAGACTAATTGTTGGCACCCAGCTGAGAGGGATTTTGTTGCACAGGGATACTGTTTGTGTGCTTATCCCGCTGTGATTCAAAATAGCTGTTTTCTCAGGCTCGTCCATTCAGAATGATATCATGTCCCAAGTGCTCTCGTTAAATTAATTGCCTGAGTTTCTTTTGTTTTATGTAGCTGGATAAGTAAGGGTAAGGCTTGTTGCCTGTGAGCTCATGGGAATTACTTCTTTTGAACAATTGTTCCATCCATCTCTCTATGGTCTTTGTAGAAGACGATTAAAAACTGCTTCCCGTCCCAAACAGAAACCCTTTGTAGCCATGACAAACAGTTTGCAACCATTTATTTTTCCTGGCATCCTTCTGTTCTTCCCACGCCAATTGGTTAAGTATCAATTAGATTGGGTTTAAAAAGCAGAAATCAAAGTAGCTAAGCCACCATGAACATGCTTTTAACTTGCACAGGGACTTAATTCTACAAGGTAGAAGCTGCAGTGAAACACAGCACAGAACAGCTGTAGTTATGCCAAACACATCATGTCTGACTTACCCTCTTTGACAGTAAAATGGCATTTCACCCTAGAAACAAGAATAGCACAAACCATGGAACAAAAACACGGGTTCAGAAACAAAAATGGCCTTCCAGGACAAGCCTCGACATTAGTGTCTTGCAGCTGGGGGTGTTTTCCCATCTAGAAACTTGGAAGGACCATGGACACTGCTCTTACTGTTCTCTAGAGAGGTAGATTGTCCCCTGTCCTTTCTATCTTGCTGAGGTATGTAAAGGGATAGTTGTCACCACTTTTCCAAAATGACACACAGTTGGACTGGAAAGATTGGAGTCTGTCTCTGGAGGAAGTGACTTACACTTGAGCTAGGAGAAGTCTGGGGAAACCAAAGGCAGGAACCAGGTCCTTCAAGGCCATGAGGCAACAGCCCCCACATCTGAAACAAAGCACAGATTTCCTCTCCTCTTCTCCGTAGTGAAGAGCAGTGATGGCCTGGCGACTGCTGGTGCTATCATGCCCATGTCTCCCTCTCCTCATCTTCTCCACAGCTGTGTTCACGTAATGAACATGATGAACATGAGAGCATGTTGGTGCCCACAGCCCTGGCTGCAAGCATCAGCAAGAGTAATGTGAGCAGAGGGTGCCTGTCTCATGGTTTCGGCATTCCCACCTCAGCAAAGAAGTTGCTGGATGTCTCTGTTTTAAACTACAGCATTGTAAAAATGGGTGCCATTTGCAAAACAGCAACATACAGAAGAGTCTTTTTCACAGGCACAACGTCCCTTGAGGTAGCACAAAGAACAACTTTCCCAGGGGTCGGGCATGTGATGGATCTGTGGAAGTCCCAGAGCCATGGAGATGACTCTCTGATCTACAGCAAAAGCACTACAAATTGTCACATTGCTAAATAGTACCTTAGTTCCAGCTTTGCCTTATTCCAAACCCTGATATATACCTTTTCACATACCCTAACACTTACATATGAGTTGTCATGGAATAGGATCAAAGAGAAAGTCCACACCCAAGAAATGCCATGCCAGAAATTCCTCCCTTCATGTACAGGAACTTCATCTGAAAAACTGTCTTTATGCACAAGTCTTATGGAAACACAGCAGTTCCCACACCCAGAAGGATGCAGCCATGGCTTGGGACAGCCAACCAAAGCCACCCTGTGGTCTCCCCAGCGCCGTCCCAGCAGCAGTGAAGATGGATCAGTGTGAGTTTTTAGGGTATCTTTTCATCCAAAATACGTACTACTGTCACAGTGGGCTGCCCTCTCACTTAGCACCCACTGAACCTGAGCTACTGTGTCTTGAAGGCTATCGTTGCCAATACTAATCCAAGCTAGCCCTGGCTTTACCTGTTCACGTCACTTTCAGTGTGCAGACAAGCCCTGGAGTCCCAAGCCTGTCAGAAGTCTGACTGGAGTCCTGTAGCTCAGAAGCAATGTGAAAGCCGGTGTGACCATTTCGGGGCATGCAGCATTCTCACAGAGAGGCAAACTGCCTAGGAAATGAGCCAGTGAATTCTGTACAGCTGCAGATGCTGGGCTGATTGTCAATGGGGTTCTGTGCAAAAGAAAAACGTACAGAAGGACTCCCAGAACTAAGGATACTGCAGTCAAAGTGAACTTGCACAGATCTGCAAAAGGAACTTCACATTAAAGCTCCATGCACACTGAGCTTTGCCATCCGACTGCACACTTTACGTGTACTTGCTGCAACCGACTTGTTTACATCCACCTTTATGGTATCTCAGACCATGCTGTTTGACCGACATTGTTACAACCAAACTCTAAATCACTTGAATGAAGAATTTCAGCGGAGACTTGATCTTTAGAAGCATCAGAAATCATGCAGATGCAAACCTTAGTAAAGCTGCTTCGTGGGAAAGAATTGCCAGAAAGTATCTTCGTGCTAATGTCAGCCAATTTTCTGAACTAGTTTTGAAACAATTCGTCATCCATCCTCCTCACCTCCCTCCAGTTCGCAGCAGTCATTGTAAACATCACCAGGACAGCACAAGCAGATGATAGAACACTTTCCTTTTAAGAAAGAAAATGGCCCAACTTCATACCTCCATAAACTTCACCATATTTGGTAAGGATTGGGTAAAGGTTTGCATTCTGTGACCACTATTGGAGCAGCAGTGGTCATGTCTGTGTACCCTGAAGAGCTGAGAAAATTAACCCACCGTCCACAAACCTGTACAAAGCAAGCAGCTTACAGCAAGCTCATCTCAACTTTTTATTTAGTTCTTTTAAATATAATTAAGCTTCAGAAGCCATCAGGCAGGCACAACCTTGTGCTGCTCCAATGACTCTCTTAACAGTTGCACTAACTTGTTTGGCATCTAGTCTCTGAACATGACCAGAAAGAGGGATTTTGGTTTGTATGAAAGAATATGGCACGCAAAGCACCAAAGAGATTAAGAGCCTTATGGCAATCTTGACTTGTCACCATTTCAGTTTTGTAAGACTTACGCGTGCACCAGCATTAAAGCCAACAGCTGGTAGTAGCCAGGTGGAGATCAGACTTTTCCCTCATTAAAGACAAATATGAAAAAGCTCCACAGGGTTACTTTAGACAAATGAAGGGTGAACCCAAATATCACCACAAAAGCAAAGTCTCTTAAGGAGGGCTGGGCAAATCGCTTCCAGTACAAATGTAAAGGATGCTGGGCAGGCTCCTTCTAACAGATGAGATGTGCTTGTATATGCAGGCAAATCTCCCTGCATATGCAGGGCAAACCTCAAAAATTTAAGCCAGTTGAACAAGACTCCCCAGCCAGAAACATGAAGTCCTGGAACATAATGACTTACAAGACACTTTTTTTCAGCTAAGGATCAAGGTGCAGCACCGCAAGATGCTGGTGAGCAACAAGTCACATGTCTGTGCATGCAGTGTCTTAAGAACCCAATTTTCTCTGTTCTTCTGAAAACAGAAGTATCACAAGCCTGTGATGACAGAAAGCTTTGCAAAGAAAAACTTCAGAGAGTTCAGAGAACCTCAAAAGAGACCAAAGGAAATGAGGACAAATTTCACTATGTTGATAATTCTGGAGACTACTTTTAACGTAAAAGAGAATACAGAGACTAGACCTCTATTTAGCTGTTTCATAAAAGCCATAGCAGCAGTGGTTGGGGATTGCTACTTGTTTTGGTAAGCAGACAAGGAGGCCAATGCAATCTGTTTAATAACTGGAGCTCCAAGTATAGGCAATGTGTGTGCACACATGGCTGATTAAATCATGGCCCATCAGGTACAAGAAAACTTTACATATATGACAGAATAAAGTGTTATGAGGAATAAAGCACATGAACAAAATCTAACTTAGACTCTGGAGAACACAAGTCTACCCAGGTTTTAAACATTTGTGGAGCCAAGCAAAGAGCTTTCTAAGCTTGAAACATCTCTTAATATGAAAGGAATTTGAAACTTCAGGGTCTGCACTGAAAAAAAACCCCATCTACCCAAAGGCGTCTATAACTTGAACTGAGATGGTTTTGAAGTTGAAAATTTTTCAGTCTCATTCCACTGCTTATTAGAAGAACTTGGTGTTGGAAAATCTGGAACTGATTTAGCTTGAGTCAGTAGCTACAGGCAACTCGAAATTTTCCTGAATAGTGCTTCCTCAGCAACATTATGAAGCTCACACCCAGATTTGAACAGGGGTGCAATGAATCCGAGACTTGCAGTGGGAAAGTAAGCAGCAGGCACAAGGGAAAAACATCAAGAGGTCTTGTTCACTCTACCACCTGGGTGTCAGAGTCAAAGGCACTGGAAGCCTTCTAACTATTTGCTGCTGCATGACTGCTGAAGAGCATTGAGGTAACTCATTAGATTCTGCACTAATTCTACTTGGTTCAGAAATGGCAATTATATCAGAATCATGACTGGAAATAAAGCAGTGCCAGTTTTGCAGCTTTTCCAGCCATGATGACACACAGCTGTAGCTATTCTGACTTTGGAATTGAGAGTGAGAAAAATCTATCCTTGCCCTTATCTTACTCTCCACAAGTAGTATTTGTTTATACAATAAATATTTAGAATTACAGCAGTTAGAAGCAAACTCATAGGCTGATGAGCAATAATAAAGCTGGCATTTTATTTCATTGAGATTTCTTACTGATTGACAGCAATCACTAACTGAAGTACAATCGGCTGGTAAAGCTGGACAGCTTGCATAGGTATTTTTAAACAAAGGAACTGAGAAAGATGACAGATAAGTTTTAAAACACAAATAATTGTGCACCTTAAACTAAAGACAGTACAAAAATAATTAACACATTTACATTCATTCATCCAAGGCCACCTCTTCATGAACAGAAGGGAGCTAAAATGATAGTATATCATTTTATATCAGCTTAAATTCTCTCACATCTATTCCAAACAGAAACTAGAAAGTTTATTTAGCTTCTGTTCCGTTAAAAAGTTGTTCCATCCTCACATCAGGGAGAAGAACAGAACCTCTCAAACTTTAACCCACCAAATCCAGCACTCTACCATGCTACTATTGAAAAACCAAATACATTTATAAAAATAAAGCTAACAAGCTAGCTGTACAGTCTGTGGTCCTGCATCTGACGTTTATAACAAACAGGACATAGGCAAAATTATGGTCCATGAGGTGAGACTGGCCACAGGCAAGAGTTCAGCCATGTGTTCCATTTATAAACCTGGGATCTAAGCTTCTCCTTATAACACGATTAGCTAGGCAAATCTGAGATAATTGGAGTTTACTATTTTTATCTGTTGCAAAGACCACATGGAAATGTAAAGACAATGACATTTTGTGACAGAAACATTAGATACAAGAACCAATTTAAACAAAAATGAACAATTAAATACCCCAAAATACCTAGTAAGACCAGCCTACTAATTAGGCAGCAACTTACACAGCTAGACTGGAGACACTTAGTTATCTCCCATTAGAAACAGAAAATGCAAAACCTTAAAAAATTATTTTTATCATACACAATATATTGCAGCAGATATCCATAAACTCCAGCTGTTCTTCAGCATGACAAGGGACACCAGATTATAAATGTAACAATGCAAGATACAGATGTGTTCTGAAGTGGTATTTCTGAACCTTTGTAAATAGATGAATGTACTTCCATTTTGCTAAGCAGCTCTGATGACATGGTGTTAGTGCACTGAAGTATCTTCATTTACATTTCCTCAAGGCTTCTTCTGATAGCTTCTTCCAATTCTGCATCTTGCTCTGTATAAATACAAAACCCAAATATAATCTCAAACTATGGTTGGCAACTAGTCATAAACACAACTACATTAATATTACTACATAAAGCAACAATTGCCAACTTGTGTGGCAACGTCAGGAGACTGCAAGAAAACATAAACAGAATGAAAGTATTTTCCCTCCTCCTGTCTTATGCAATCTTTTCAGCACTAGAAAATACAGGAACAATCTCTACAACCCTCCCCTGTATTAATTAGGGGCAGCCCAATGATTAATTTAAAAGTATAATGCAACTACATATTTACTGATCAAAATAATACCAAGATTAGAACCCATATGTACCCACCAGGAAAAATGAAGTATTAAAACAAAACCACCAAACAAGCAAAGAGTTTTTCAGTATTTTCATTCCAGCTCCTTATCAATAGATATTCCTGTATCTACACTCTAAGTTGGCACCACTGTTGTCACTCTTGCTAGGAAGGCCAGATATAAGCAGTGGAATAGTCTAGATCAGGGCTGTAACATTTTTAATAGTGTGTGTATGCATTGCACTCATCTGATGTAGGTTAACATCTCTTAAATACCTTTCATAATATTAAAAAAAGAAACTTGGTTTCTGCATTACATTTAGGTTGTTTTGGGCACTAAATTGTTTGGTGTTTGTGATTTAAATATCCTAAGGCTTATAAGGATATTACAGAAAATACTAATAATACAGTAAATGTTAATAATACAGTAAATATTAATACCAGTGGTATAAATGGAAAAATTAAGGCAGCTTTCAGACACACTGTCATTCTTAAATTATTAATCTTCCGCTTCAGGAGGATACAAGCACTTCCCATTAGAAAAGCTGTCCTTACAACAGAAGAAACAGTAATTATATATATTAACATAAGAGATATTAAAGCTTTAATTATTGCTGGGCTGTTTTATGCAAGACCTAGATTTGGAACAAAGAGTACCAATGAATGCTCTGTCATGGCAGCAGACCCACATTTATTCACCTGGACTTCAGCGTAAATCTAGTACTACTGATAAAAAGGGATACTAGTTTCTGAAAGGAAAGTATTACATGGTCACAGAAGCAAAAAAGAAATTTTGAAACCAAAACAAAGCCGAAAGGCACCTGCAGACAACTGCTCGATTAAAATATTTTGTCAGTTGGCCACTAAGCATGTGCAAGAATCAAGAATAAGGTCCAAACTGTGACTCTGTTGTTAATGGCATGCAGCTACCTCCACGGCAATACCCACATTGTCCTCTAATCCCTAGAGCTGCTGAAGCAGCTTTTTCCACCTCATATGCTTGCTTTTTGCTTTCTCCTCCAGAAGTTGCTAGCGCTTTTTCCTGCTTACCCCTTTCTGGGGTTGATTTTGCCGCCTCATTTCCTCTTACCCTGTAATAGAACTGCCACTAACCACGCAATGAACACAGCTGAAGCCAGGCTGCTTCATAAGGTCAGATGCCTTCAGCTCTGCATCAGAACTGGGATGTCCTGTGTGCACCAAATGCCACAGCTCTACCTGATGCCAATACCCTGTGCTAGGGGGACCTGAGCACAGCAAACTTTCAGTACTGTAGATGGGTATGTTTTAATAACAGCTAGTAAATGTATAACTGAATATATTCTGGGAATGTAAGATTCAGATATCAGTTTTATCTTGACCCGGTATGAATTCTTTATTGCTTTTTTGTCTTTAGATAATTTTTTTTCCATCAGGTGGAAGAGCAGAGTCAAGCCTCTGAACAATACATTATTTTCAAAGTGCACTGTAGTCTGTAATGAAAAATTAATGACTATGTTGCATGAACATAGCAAATTATTATTTTTTATATTTATAACTCACAGTGTTCTTGACTGCTCAGGATTTCCCAGCATATTTTAGAGATTATTCCTAAGAGGTCCCATGCCATAAAACTGACTGTATTCTTAGTTTCTGTATCTTCCATAAATAACAGCACCCCTGAACACAGAAAAGTAAGAATTAACAGACCTGCCTGTTCATTTGCTTCTTCTAAGCTCCTCTTCATTGTTAGTTTGAGATCTTCATCCTCTTCGCTATCTGAACCTTAAGTGAACAAATGAAGCATAAATTACACATTGCTTCTAATAACAATAAAAAAAAAAGGTAACAGTCCACTCTTGCACTTCTCTTACTGTAACAACACTGTAGGCTGCATTTGAAGTACATTTGTCATGGTCTGAAAATCAGGATAAAAACACATTACAGTGGTAGTTTAAGACAGTAACTCAAGAGAGTTTTTCAGCTACCTTCTTTTTCTACCTAAAATCTAGAGGCAGACTGCTACAATTGTATATTATTTTAAAGTGGTAACAAGAAATAATAGGTGTATGAGCTATTGTTACTGTCTAGTGCATTTGTTTTTTTGTAATAGTTAAAAAAAGACGTTACTTTCTACAAAGTGTATCAAGGATTTAATTATGGGAAGAAGTGCTGTAGTGTCTCTGCCTACACATTATCTTAGCTATATTTTGTTGCCGCAACTCAACTGCGCAGTGTGATTCAGCAGATGTTGTTCAAGACTCAGAAAAAAGTCAGTACATTTAGTTTAATCTGCTAACTCATCATAGCTAAACCCAAGCAAAACTCCACCACCTTTCCTTTTCTTAGTGCTCTTCATAAGGGTCCAGAATGACAGCTCTATTTGGAAGTGTCTTTAGTAGGGATTGGTGTACCTAAGGCATTTTTTTTTGTTTGCTTTAAACAGTCTCAGTAAACTACAGGTTAAAAAATAAAAACAAGTCAATGAGTCACATCATGTATTCATTCTCCTGCTACAGGCTATTGCTATTCTGGGAGATGGTCTCTGTAATGAGGTCTTCCAGTATTCGCAATCAACTAGGTCTCCTATAGTCATACCAACAGAAGCGCTTCCCTTAAAGTCTTCACATTTATTAGTACACCAGTGTGCTTCTGATTAAATTTAGAACAAAGCAAAGAACACTTTAACATGGACATCTAATTTACTCTGCGACTTGTGCATTTTAAATGATGCAAGTTAGGTATTCAAAGCGACAGGTACACTTGCTAAAACTTGTTTTAAAATCTCTGACACATATATCATCTTAGAACAGCAACATTGCTGATTTTCCCAATTCCAGGAATACAAACTCCAACAGCTTGTATCAAATAGAGATCAGGAGCCCACAAGGATGTCAGAAACAGGTGGATGTACACTGCAGTTAAAATGGTCTTTCTCCAGTCACTTGGAAGATTGGCTGTGAATTCTTCATGCAGCTGCCTGCTATCTCTTGGCAGAAGAGATACTGGTTTTTACACCATCTTCCAAAGCAAAAGAAAGAAAAAGCCACACAACACCAAAAAAAGGTCATTACAATCACTTCTGAAAAGGAGGGAAAGTGCAAAGAAAAGGCTTTGCACAGCTAGCTTATCCCTTATTAACCCTCCTTTTAATCTTCCATCCCGGAAGACATCCCATACTGCTCTAAAAAGTTTTGTACCTGTTTAGAGGTATAACAGCTGAGGCAATCTCTCTTTAACTCATTTCTTGGCATAAGCATAATGGAAGAATTGAGTTCTTGTGAGCAGGAGCAGTAAGGAATCATACAAAACGGTCTCTGGTTTGCTACCATTTCAAATGAAAGCGCACTTTTCTGAAGGTTTGTTTTTTAAGACAGCTTGACAGAAGGCAACACTCTTCTGATTGGCATCTTGCACAGACGGTTAAACAGCAAAGGATAGGAGTAGTCAGAAATCCAGGAGGTTCTTTCACATACGAACTAAGGAAGTCAGCATTCCTGGAACTGGTTATAGAGTCAGTGAACATTCACCACAGAAGCAGCCATAATGGCAACCCACTGACATGCTATTAGGAGACAGCATTTCCTCACTCCTGGCTTCCCCAACCCAGGCAACAGGCTAACTTGAGGCTCATTTTTCAGAATGCAGTAGATCGGCAGCTGAGCTGACTTTACTGTCAATTAGGACAGTTATGGATGCTGAAACAGGGTTTGTAGATAGAATTATTATCCAAGTTCATTAAGAAAGTTTAGGATTCATCATATGTATTAATGCAGGCCTCATCTTACCAAAACGCTTTGCTAGTCACACCACCTTAATTACACCCCTGTAATAACATGAACATGAACACATTCATATTGGAACAGACATTTATGCAAACTGGCATGCAAAATATTTAAACATTACAAAACCAAGCTGCCTGGCTCATGATTTATCGCTGCACCTGATATACAGTAATTAAATACTGCTTGAGAGTTATAACATCACAGAAAGCAGGATTGCTTAAAGTGTAGCTGAAGACACCACCATTCCACTGCCAGAAACTATGAAACTTGAATACAATTAATACTGATGATTTTCTGTTAGTTTGGGGGTGTGGAGGTGTGTGTGTGTGGAAATCAGTTTGGAGTCAAATGTATGAAGTGTGTTAGAAGTCTCATGAGCTACACTCTGCCTTCACTGGTCATTATTTGCAAGACTTCTCTCCCCTCTACCCAATTATATTAATGCACATTCAACTTCCCATGAAGGCAGTCACTGAATTCTCTGAAATCTGAGTAGCTAAGAAAAAGCTAAATCTTATTTAGCAGCTTTTCACACTAAGGCTTGTCAGTATCTTAAATTACTTTCCTCATCCAAAGCCAAAAACACGGTTATGCTTGTCCTCAGTGTTTTCCTCCTCCCTCATCTCCCTGCTCCCCAAACCTACACAAAGCAAAGACTAAAGGCACAAAAGCAGTAAAGACGAGAATTTCAAGATATTCTGATATGGCTGTATGGGAATCAGGAATAAGACTGTAACACTCAGAAGACAAACTGTCTGCAGTCAAAAATCCTAGGCAGAAATGCTCCAACAAGTAAGGAATCAGCTCTCTTTAGGAGCCAGACTACAAGAACTATTAGTGTGGAACCCAACACTTGTCATCCAAAGAGAAGGAAGGGCTAACTGATGGAACAGATGCATTTTCAAGTCAAAAGACTTGAAACCAGGCTGCTTTTGCACATGGGACAGGTCATTGTGCTTGATCTAATGTCACTCAGTGTGTCTGTACCCTGCAACTGAACTCTGCTCTCAAGGAGATCATAGATAACAGTTAAGAACAGACTCTATGCAAGTACCACAGAATGGCTGAGGTTGGCAGTGGCCTCTGGAGGTCTCTTGTCCTGCGCAAGGGTCACTTACAGCCAGCTGCCCAGGAGAATGTCCAGACTGTTTCTTAATACTGTCAGACTCTGTACTGGGGGGCTCAGAACTTGTCAGTTGTGGCCATACCAGTGCTGAGAAAAGGGAAGAGACTAACCCCTCCACCTGCTGGCAGCAGTCCTCCTAGTGCAGCCCAGGGTACTTAAACTTTCAGCCAGGAGAGCACACTGCTGGCTCATGGTCAACTTGGTGTTCACCAGGACCCCCAGGTCCTTTTCTGCAAAGCTGTTTTCCAGCTGGTTGACCCCTGGTGCCTGGGGTTGTTCCACACAAGGTGCAGGACTCCACACTTCTTGTTGAACTTCATGAGGTTCCTGTCAGCCCATTTCTCCCCTGTCAAGGTTCCTCTGGATGGCAGCACAACCCCTTGGTGTACCAGCTGCCACTCAGGTTTGTGTCCTCAGCAAACCTGCTGAGGGTACACACTGCCCCACCATCTAGGCCATCAATGAAGACATTAAACAGCACCAGACCCAGTACTGATCCCTGGGGCACATAGCTCGTTACTGGCCTCCAACTGGGTTTCATGCCACTGACTACCATGTTCTGGCCATTCAACAAGTTTTCAATCCACCTCACAGCTTCCTCATCCAGCTCATACTTCATCAGCATATACCGCTGGTACTGGCTGGCATCTTCTGATGATGAAGACTAAATAAGAATGTTTAATTTGGAGAAATCAGGCATTTCCTGTCTCTCTTGTTAAAATGCTCAGCACATTCTGTAGCTCCCAGCTCCTCTGAGGTCAGAGAAAAAACAATTGCCAAGTTTCTCCACCAAGTCTTAAGATATGGCCTCTTCTCTGGTACATTTTGTTAAATAAACAACAGCTAAGAAACTCTGACTACATATTCTCTCAGAGAAATCCTCCTGCTCACTATTGTCCTCACATATTGCCAAATTCCTGCTGGAGGAGCAAGAAAATAGGAAAGCAAATTCTGGACGAACATACAACTCAGATCAGAAAGATCGACCCTATAGATGGGAGTAAATATAGTGATTTTCTGACTTTTCATGAGTCTCTCATAGAAACCCACTCTGGCAAGAGGCTGGTAAACTTTCACAGCATGCAAGCGCCACCAGCTGTCCTGACATCAAAGAGCCACAGCTTGAATTTAGATTAGTTGCCCAAATGGCTCAGTGTAATTCCCCACCTATATCTGGCTCCGTTCTTGCAGCCTCCCAGGTCAGCACCATCCCCTTAATTTCCATCAGGTTTACCAGTTCCTCTGTCTCACTAGACTGGATTTCCTTTCCCCAGCCTTAGTCCTCTTCCTTGTCAAGCAAGTTCTTAAGACCTGACTGCATACTTCAGTGTGCAGTTTCACACCATCACTTGTCTCCCCTACAGCTCTCCTCTTCAGTAACTCCCAATCTCATCTGCCTCCTTCCTATCCCAACGTACATTAATATCACACTTAACTCGCTGTCTCTCCAACCACTCAATCTTTTCTTTTTACAGCTAATTCCTGAAGTTTTAGTTCTACTTTACCTTAAGGACACCATTAAAGTTACCTCATTCAGGATCCCAGTAACTACTTAGCCAAAACCTCAAGATCAGTACCTCATCCTTACCTCCAGTAGCAATCACATTCAGTACGTGTGATCATACTGCCTTTAAAATACTGTTTGTGACTTCCAGAATCCTTTCCTTTATTCCTTCTTCAACAGTCCCAGCAGGATCCTCCTTACATACTTCTCCCCATATTTACTGCTTTAATCTCCGGTTTCTTCATTTAGGTAACATCATCAGTAAATGCAAGTACAGCTACTCCCTGCT
The DNA here is from genome assembly GCA_009867235.2 of Psittacus erithacus. Taxonomy (NCBI): domain Eukaryota; kingdom Metazoa; phylum Chordata; class Aves; order Psittaciformes; family Psittacidae; genus Psittacus; species Psittacus erithacus. Next base: position 40,680 of record WYDI02028790.1, read on the forward strand.
GAGTGTTCACAAATACACAAGACCTCTCTTCCTCCAGGCAAACTAAAGCTTCACTGTATGCATCTCTCCCTACAGATGCTCACTAATCTGTTCGTTCAAACCAATACCATGAATACCATGATGGTCATTCAGACTTTCATTTAACCTTCATTTTAGACACCTCTCAAATTCGCATCCAGATTAAACTAAGCCTTGAAGATTTTTTTGTGCGATCTGGGTGGGGGAGGTCTTTCGAGTTCATTCACTTGGGTACAATTCTTGTTCAGACTCATTATCTTAGTTCTTAATACACTGTTTTCTCCCTATGGCATATACATGTGTTCAAAGATGCACACAAGAGATGCCACTGACATACCAAAGCCAGTAACAACTTCCTGTTGTAGCTAAACACAAGGTTACAATTCAGAGGTGACTTTCATATCACTCCCTACTGCAGCAGGCTGTGGTCACCATATGGTCAGATGTAGTATTCATATTGGACCTCAACACCCACAAAAACTTGACTCCTGAGAAGGTTAGCAATTATTCTCAGTGTCTTCTGTAAATTAATCCTTGAACTTCTCTTAAATTCTTTTGTTGGTTGCATGTAAACCAAAAGCTTTTGGGGACAGTGGGAGCTGGGAAGCTTAGCAGCATACATTGAGATAAACTAAAATCCTGCTCTTTCAAATATAAACTCTAATAGAAGCTGCATTCAGTAGTATTTAAACACTTCAGGCAATAGTAGCAGATTGAAGATGTAGGCTAACAACTCCACTTGAGCACAGTGGAAACAAACTTCATAGGACAGTGAAAGAAGTGTAGTTGGTTGTTTGGCAGACAACATAGTGCACCACTACACCACTGATTTTGTCAGTCTCATGAGACAACCCGGCTCTAAAAGAAAGAAGAAATGCTAAAAAAAAAATAAAATTTGGTCCTCTTATTATTAAAAAGAGTCTGTTTTACTTAAGAGCTCAGCCATTAGAGGATGTCATTTGAATATGACTGTGAGAAATACAGTTAAGCTAAGACCACCAACTTACACAAAAATCACTCTTGTGAATCAAGTTGTGGCATTCCTGTCTGCGTCAGGATCAGTCTGATGTCCCATAACCTACCATCAGCTTTGCCCTCAACATCATCCAGCACTCATTTAAAGTACAAGCTGTAGCAGTACTGTCATGACTAGATATCAAGTGCAAAGACATAAGGGAATAATGGTGTTTTCCTGCATGCTACAAACTCTTCTTTGCAAAGGAATTACAAAAGGACACATTGAAAACTCTTCTACCCTCCTCAAACCACTTGATTAACATGCATGTATCTCCCATCATGTGTTGTGCTTTCAACATAAAAACTCCTGTATTTATGAACTCAGGTTTAGCAGCAGAAGAAAGCAAATAAGAATAAATATCTTGCCTACTCTTTTCATACCTTTTCAAAGGAAATTCAAGCATCCACTACAGCAAAGGGTCTCCTAAGGTAACATACAGTTGATAACCTATTGCAGCATGTGCAGGAACTTTATTTATTTATTCTAAAATGAATGCACATACCACTCTTCCCACAGCAGTTCTGCTGACACAGTAAAATGGTTCAGAAGGTGCAAGTGCCAGATAGTGCCACAATGCAAGCACAACCCAGCTGCTCACAAGCTAATGACAGCTTAGTGAAGGCGATTCAGGAAAATAGCTTTTTCATTTTGCAGCTCATCCAATACCAGCAACTGTCTTTACATTTTTCAACACAATTCTCTGTTGTAACTGTTTCTCACTTATTTCTTCTCCCAGAATAATAGCCATAGGCTTGAGAAAGTCACAAAGCAAGCAAGTCTTATTTATATTTCCTTATATTCAGCTGCATTTCTGTAACAGGACGACAGGCTAAACCAGCCTGTGATACACTGCACCTTCCATCTCAGACCTCCAGTGCTGGTCTTGACACACTAAGACTTGCAAATGCTGGCTGGTGCTGCTGAGCCACACAGTGAAGTGTGTCTTATGTGGCAGTTTTATCTCTTGAAAACTTCACAGGCTTTTGGTAACATCATCCCACTACACAGCAACCATAGGCCTATTAGCAAAACTGAATTTTCTAACATCCTGGTTTAATACAGGAAGAGGACAAAGGCAGGTCTCACTGTTGGGTCTCCCCCTATTGACAGTGACTGGAAAAGAGGAACAAGGATGGCTCAAGACAGTTCTGTTCCTTACAATTTGCCAGGGAATGCCAACAGCCAACGGACTCATGCACAATTCCATCACTTTCTAGCTCGAAGTGTTATTCTTAATAACAATCCTATGCATAACTTAAGTGGGATGCACAACAGCAATTTAAGTTCTGGGGCCTCCCAGTAGTGCCCATCACGCTAACAGTAAATTAAATATTAACATAGTAAAGGACAGTGAAAGATGGGTTAAATTAGGAGTCTTCTGAAAGCAAAACCAATACAAAAATAATTACTGGAGTATAAATTATACACAGAAAACAGATCAAAGTCATCAGCTCTGAACCAGTGTACCCTGGCAAATAAAGCTATACTGGCAAACTACCCAGGTAGGGAGCTGGAGTACCCTTGCATAGCAAAAGAGTCATCCCCCTCTCCTCACTGTCGTCTGGTATTGTCAAATCACACAACAAACTGTACAAGAAAGGAAGCCCCTACAGCTAAACTGACTTGCAGCTAAATTGACTTAAATTGACTGCTTGCAAGTCACATCTCTCTTCCAACCCTTCCTTCCAAAAATATGCAAAGGTCCTGAAGCAAAACCAGCCTCCCACATTAATAATCAATTACAGCTACAATTACATTCAAAGAGATCTATCAATCTAGGAATTTCAATATGTTCTACAAAGAAAACATCCGTTGTGGGAATGCAATAATTCTATGTGTAGCTTTATGGATAACTGCAGAGAAAAGTCATCTTCCCCCTTGAGTAAAATGAACTGCACTAGTGGAAGTTACAGTTCTGTAATTCACTATGCCAAGAAATTTTAATGATATGGCTGCTTCTGGCTGGGAATCACATCTCCATAATGCAGCTGAAAAATCTAGATCAGCAAATGATTGGGGGGGCCAAAAAACCCTATCAGCACCTTTTCTGTATCAGAAGCAAAAAAATCAATTCCAGCCCCCCACAGATCATTCCCCCCCCCCCCCCTCAGGAAACCATGTAATTTTTCTATCTTTTTTCCCTTTAATTGATCGATGTCAATTCACCATTCAATGCTAGCACTCCATTGCAGTCTTCCTAGTAGGACAGCAGCACCATATGACAGCTCTCATACACCTGCATCAACACTAGCAGTGTATTTTTGTGAAAGCATCTTAGGGCTAATTCAACCTTCTGTAACATGCATTCAATTTACAAGGCCCCAAAACCACAAGAAGAAACCAGGAAAAGCAGTGTGTCTACAGAGAAATGCCAGGTCGTTTTCTAGGAAACCTTTACTTCAAGGTGTTTTAAAATACTGAGAATTATTAAAACTCATCTCAGCTCTAGTATCCTTTGCACAAAAATGAGCTAGCTCAAACCTCTTTGATTATCCTATGTAAAACCAGCATGATCATCGCCACATTCTAATTAAAGGCATGCTACATTCTAAAAAACGTAAGAGTTTTCATTGATGTTTTACCTCCAAACGGATTCATGAGCCACGTGCCAATGAAGACACTGATCAAGTGACTGCAAGTAGCTAAGAGGACAATCAGAATTAAAATAGGCAAAGATATTTTGGGAAATAATAATGCTTTTTAGCAGGGTCACATTTGTTTCAGACCCAGACCAAATCAAGCAAAGCAGATTTGAGTCCAAATTGACAAATATGCACACAAGAGTGCACTGAACAGCTTCTGTTTAACTAGAAAGGAGTTTTAAGGCTGAAATAACAGCTTGTGTCCTGCTATAATAAAGAATAAAGCGAGGACAGTTCATTATGTTGAACAAAAATGCTTAATTAAGTCCAGTTTCAAAGCTTTCCCCAGGAAAATTGTTTTTCTGATCTATACTTCATTGAAATACCAGTACAATACAGGAATCAAAGCAACAGCTTGTGTTATGACACAAAGCGTTTTATTGGAAAGAACTACCAAATGGAAAGATTGTGTTTAATGTTTACTTTCTACCTTTTGTGGTATCAGAAATGCTGTTTAGCAAGGCATACATCTTGTCTCCGTCAATATGGTGGGGATTTAGGATGCGAGCTGGCCGCTGAGTCATCTTAAATTGAGTTTCCAGTTCCAGGAAGCTTTTGTCTCCAGAAAGAATAGTGAAAGGAATTTGCTTGGGCAGGTGCTCATCCAGACGACCAGCCTATATGGAAATAAATGGCAAGTGTTGAACTGAGAACGTTTTTATCTTGTGGAGTTTGGCAAGGTTTTTGTAAGACACATCTTCATAGGAAAGATTTCTACAGCAACTTGCCTCCACTTTTATGGTCCAATGCACATTATACCACTGTGAAAGGTATTATTTCAATAGCTTGACACTGCATTTATTCTACACATATGACAATAGATATAGGAAATGGCTACCAGAACAGTACAGATGGAATATGGAACAATTCCTAGAGAGTAGCATTTCAGAACCAGCTCCACATAAATCAGCTGTGCAGTGCATTTTAAGAATTACGCAAAAAGTGTAATGTAACATACAAACACTGTTGCAAAACATACAGTTACATTCTCAAGCAGTTTTATCTAACTGATATTCACTATATCAAGAACTCCACGGCATCCCAGATTCCTGTCCTTCACCTGCACCACTCCCAACCCGGTCAAAGCCTTAGGTCTACTGAACAGAGGCAGTGCTCTTTGTTAGCCCAGCAGAGTCTTTGAAACTGGCACCCATCCAACTCCCTCTGAAAAATGGCTCTAGATTTGGGCTACTTGAAGAGAGAGGTGGGAGGTACACTTCTCTGAAACTGTAAGATTTGGGGGGGGGGTTTATTCTTCATTCCCTAATCAGCCTCCTTCCCCTCCACAATAAACTGATGTCCTACTTGGGCTACGTTTTATTCCTGGGGAAAGAAAAAAAACGTAAGTAATTTCTCAACGGGCTGTCTTCATTCAATTCAGTGACAGGTTTATCATTCTTTGTAGCAGACATAGGAGTCCCGTGCAGTCATCTAGTAATTAGTACTTAACATCATAACACATACCACTTGCCACTCTTCTCTGGGTGTAGAAGTACAACAATAAAGCAAGCATGCACAAACTTACATGGACACAGATAGCAAAGTCTGCTGCTTCCCTTCTGGTACCGCAACGTGGATGAAGGAAGAAACACCCAATCCTCTTAAGGTAATTGTAAGCTTTGCAATGCACTGGAGGTTTCCAGTTGCTGTAGCCTCCTAAACGGTGAAGAAAAATGAATAAAAATCAAACCAACTGACCAACACCCCAAACTACAAAACAAAACCCAACCAAACAGAAGAATCCCAACACCCCCTCCCCCCAAAAAAGCAAACAGAAATGCCCCATCAATCAAGAATGCAAGTCAAAAGCAAAGATAAATCTTGCTTTGAAATCAGAATTTATTTTCACCAATGTGAAAGATAAAATAAACACGTAAATAAAATCCCTGAAGAACCCTTGTTCTTGGGTTAGAAAGCAAAGAAGGAAAAAGTAGCTAGCCTGATCCTGCACAAAGCCTCTCATTCAATTTTGTATGAATTTTATTTCCAATCCCAAAAAACATCCTCTAGACATTATGTGCTTTTAGACACAGGATGCACTTTTTTCCCCCAGTTCCAAGCACAGTTACGGTTAACATGCAAAAGCAGAGGAGCTCTGGTAACACAGTACAACAGAAATGTTTCTCTAAGGGAATCCTGTACTAGTGTAATGACCAAGATTATTTTCAACAGACTGAACTGCTTGACACATCACATGTCAGAACTGTTTAAGAATCCAAGAACAGAGCAAAGCTGAAACAAATGCTAGAGTCCTGACAAACACTTAGTGCAGTCAGAAGTAAGCAAAATGAAGCTACAACTGGGGAAAAAAATAAGTGTGGCAATTTTTTCAATGGCATCTGAAAACATGTAATTACTGGCTGAGAAAACAGCTGGATAACAGAGATGAGCCAAGTGAAAGGCCTGCTACAGATGAAAATACCAGGTTGTAACAGGTTGCAAGGGAAAGGAAAGGAACAGCAAGTCTCTCAAGAAAACAGGGGAAAACAGGAGACAAACAAATGGAAGGACAATTTGAAAAGAGTGAATAAAAATTTTGTAACATTCCCAATTGCTAAGAAATAATGGTTCTGCAGTGGGGAGGAAAAATGTTGCTGTATCTGCCAGATGATAGAATGGCTGGATGCAAGAAAGGATTTTGAATGGAAAGTGAAAGCAGTCATTGATCACACTTCATGTGAGCACCTGTGGAACTAAGGCTCAAGGGGCTGCAGAACACTGTGCTTCCCAACCTGCCCACTGTCAGTCTGACAAAGATGTAGAAGCAATCATCATTAGGTTCCTCCTGTTCCCCCACCCTTTCAGCTTAATGGCTATAAGAGGGTAACAAAAATTATCTCAAAGCTCAAAGATTTAGTTACAGACTACACAGTAATAATTTAGGGGTATCCCTGGAAGAGACAACCAAGAACATTAAGTAAAGAAGTGGTGCAGTGCAATAGCGTTTACTAAGCATAAAACACACCTGACAACTCCTGCAAGTTTATTAAGATGATGCTTATGTCTCAAGCAATATATATTCTGAAACTATCCCTTACCTAGACTTTACTGAAGTATTCAATGTACCACAGGCAAAATAATTATGAAGGCAGACACAGAGAAAGCCAGTAGAAAAAGCATGAGGTGGACAAGAATAGTCAGGTAAGGAAAAGTATCAAATTAGAGGGATGCTACTGATAGACTTAGCAAAATTTTTTCTTCCAAACCCATAACAATGTGAATTCCACCCATCACCCAGTACCCATTACTGGTATCTTCCAGATGTGAGATATACCTACTAATGCGTAGGATGACGAGGGACATCCTTAAGGAGCAAGCCAGAGACAAAACAGAATTAAAGAATGTAAAATCATGCCTTTTGGAATTAAAAATAAAAATAACATTACAACAAGGACTTGGAAGTCTGAAAGAAAATAACCTCTGAGTATTATGGCTGTCCTGAAAATGATGAAAAGCTAGTATGATGCCACCTGAGTAAGCTCAACAGGGAAGACACAAAGACTCCTAAACCATTCAGCAATTAGGAACAGTATGTTACAAGAAACAGTAAGAACAGGGAGGTTAAGACTGAGTTAGAAAACTTCAGAATATTTCTATTACATGGTGCCTGTGACACAGTAACTAAAGGGGCCCTAGTGGCTGCTTGCTCCTGTTCTTCATTCTCTCAAAGAATCTCTCCTCTGTGTAGACTTGTTAATCTCATCTTCCTATTTCCTTCAACGACTTTTTACCTTGAAAGCCCCAGATAAATGTCCCTTGGTTCAGGTTAGCTGGCAGCTGCGTGAATAAGCTTCCCCAGTTGTCCAGATCCACTAACACAATGTGAGTCATGGTACTTAGGTAGTCAAGATCAGGAAGTTCATCATCTTCAGTGGGATAAAAAGGATGACTTTGTGGTCAACCAACATACATCAACTTAAGATATGCTTTTGCAAATTCATGTATTCAACTGTTCTATAAGCTAAAAGTTACAAAACATCATCCTGTTTGGTAACTGCATGGTTTTAAAATCAACTGAAGTAGCATTTAATAAAACACAAATCAGACAAAAGAAAGCAGAATCTAGCTATTTGATGGTGTAGATCTGGATAGTTTTCTGGCAGGCACAGAAAGCTGTTGTCCTGCACTGAGACATTTTAATAGTCCATTTAATATTCAGCTGTGCACCTCTGACTATGATAAGTCTCTGACATTAAATTGCTTGCATGTATAAACGCATGTAAAATGTTTAGAGACATACTTTTTGTTGCATATCTACATTAATGTGAACCTTTTAATCAAAAGCATTATAACATCATGAGTAATTAAAACCACTTCCAATTTCTGAACACAAGGTACACCTTCAGAATTCTTAATGTCATTCTTAGAAGTGACATGAACTTCAAAAAAAATATTTGCATGCTTAAGGCAAAAAAAACCCTAATATGTGCTAAGAATATAAATTCTTATTTATATTCTTATTTATATTATATATATATTCAGCTAAGAATATAAATTCTTAGCTGAAATTATTTTTTGGCAAGCTAATGAAACTGAGACAATAATGTTACAATAGGACTGCCCACACACGAAGCACTACCAGGCTCAAAGATTTACATGTACAGAGGTGGCAAGCTCCTCTTGAATGTGTCTGTATTACAGACCATTTCAATATTTCTAGGAGTTAGATCTCTATTTGGGGTCCTGGGTTGTCTTCTTCCTTTAAACACCAAATTATGTTTCCAACTAATTTGAAAATTAAATGTTTTGGTCCCAGGGTCCTCATATCTGCCTACTTTTTGTCTTTTTTTAAAGCCTTCATATATATAGCATATAGAAATGAATTGTTGAGTCCAAGTTCTGGAAACTCAAATATTGAGAATTCAAAATTGAGAAATAACAAATATTAAATTCTGAGCTGATTTATAGGCTGGATGTATGCAAATGGTATGCTACATACTTATACTGACATTGAAATGGAGAATGCTTAAGACAATATTAAGAAAAACCCAAATGTACAAACCTTCCTCAGGCTCTTCAGAGCATGTAGAGCTCTCACTTTCTTCATTCTGGATTTGTCCCTGCTGAGGAGACAATTGTGGTCTTTCCCAAGTCTTGGGTGGAAATGCCTGAAATTTTAGTTGGTGAGGTTTTCTGTCCACACAAGACCCACTTGCTGTGAACTGGAATACTGCATTATCAAATTCTGTTGCAAGACTTGAGAGATCAGGTTTCTGCAAGAAGCAGTGTTTCACATGATAGTGCTGATGTGCACCCTGAAGATCATCAAAGTTTTTGTTGCACGCAGCACATCTAACAACAAACATCTCTTCTTTACGTTTCTTCAACGTGTGAGTGTTGAGATGACTGTTCAAATCAGCAAAATTCTGTGCAGTTGCAGAACAAGTGCAGCATCGAAACCATAAGTTGCCTTTCTGCAGCATGGCCTTCTGACAATTCTCATAATCATTCTTCCTGTTTCTTTTGGAGATGTAAGTTGTTCGGCAACCACAGGTTAAACGGTCTCCTTTTTCTACTGGGAGGAAGTCCTCCTCTTTTTTTATTGACACTTCCACCTGCTCAGGCACAAATGTATAGTCCATGCTATGAATCTCCCTATAATGGATTAGAAATTCTTCTTCTGTGTCAAAGAAGGTATTACCACAAAGGCCACAGAAGAATTTAGTCTGTATCTCCTGGTTATGATGCTCTTGGAAGTGTCGCAATAGTGTTACTTCTTTACGGAAGTAATTTCTGCATAAGCCACAGCAGTATCTGTGAAATGAATGGCTTTCTAGGGACATGCAATGTTGTTTAACGCTTTCTTCAGATTCAAACATCTCCTCACAAATGCAGCATTGCCATTTTCCCAGAATAGGGCTTTTTTCAGAGGAGAGTTCTATAGGACTAGGAATGTCTTTCCTTTCATCTGCAGAAAGGCATGGTGTGTCAGAAGCAGATGGCATAGGTTCATCTTCTGGAGCTTCTTGCTCATAATAGTAACTATGTCCACCATGAAATTCAGTCACATGTCCCATAATATCCTCTTCTCTGACATCTACAGAGCATGCTCTGCACCAGAGAAGAAAATTAGTCAAGTGTGCTCCCCCATGGAATCGACTCATATGCAGGCGGATAATGCTCGAATTTTCAGCAAGCTTTCCACACACAGCACACTTGTGACAGATCCTATTTGCTGATAAAATGTGATTTTCTACTGACTCTTCCGTAAAAAACTTTCGAAGGCACTCACAAAACCAGGCTTTTACTTTGCGGGCACTACCTTGACTTTGTTTTGCTACATGACCTTCATTTTCATCTTTTAAATCGCTCTTCCGTTTTGAAGGAGTAGACCCTGTCTCGCTAGTAGATTCATCAGAAGTCAAGTGTCTTTTAAGCAGTGGCCGTGACCGATCCACAGCATGCCACAAATTAGGCTGATTTTTATTTTTTCCATTGATATGACAGAACATCAAGATGGACTCTGCCATTGTAGTAACAGCTTTAATGTTATGCTGAGTGGTTTGCTTATGCTGGGTGATCTGATCCTGATTGGCAAAGAGTTTATCGCAGTTCTCACAGTAACCTTCTGCTTTAAAGATCTCTGCAACTTGGGAGATGCGCCTCTTTGAGAGTGCCACAGGCCCAGAATTATAACAGTGTGTTCTAGAATGGGTTAAAAAAGCAAAGTAAAGAGGTTATGATAAAACCTATAATGAAACATTTTAAAACTTTCAGATGTACTCTGAAATAGCTGCAGCAATTAGTGCATGGAATAATGTCCTCTTTATACTTTAACTCCTCTACTAGCCTGCCAAGAAAAACATGCCAATACCTATCTAGTCTCTGCACTCTGAAGAGAATTAGGTGCTGATTTCCAAAACTAGCACTTAGATTGATGCTTGTGCTGTTGACTCAATACATTTTAGAAATCAAACACTGCCAATTTACCAACTGCCAATTTAGTGGAACAGAGACCAAGTTCTGTTGTTCTGTTACAGAAAGAAACAAAAAGGATACAGACATTAATCAGCATTCTGCAGTGGATTGTGTGGGATGAAGCAGGTAAAAGACATGGAAAGGGGACAATTTTTTGATGGCTTACTCCGGAAGTCAAGTTCACATGGTCCTAAATGGCCTGAAATCCACGAGCACCACTAAGAACATGTCTACCTATCTATGGGTATTCATATTATGAAGACAGCTGTCTCTCACAAACCTGAAATGAGCTGTTAATTCCATATGTGAGCGTAGTGTCTGGTGGCAGGATATACACTTCACTTGGAAGGGGACCTCTTTGCAGAGAGATATCAGAAGGTTTTTTGCATAGGATGGGAAAGGTAGAGGAAGGCCAGCCTTCATTTCACCTATAACATGGAATGGCAGGAAGTGCAACCACATGTTAAAGAGTTCTTTCACAGCATTTCATCTCTCAGATGACATAGTTAAACACAGAATCACAGAATCATTAGGGCTGGAAAGGACCACTGGAGATCATCTAGTCCAAACCCCCTGCCAAGGCAGGGCCACCTATAGCAGGTTACACAGGAATTTGTTTGTCACAGGGTTCAGAAAGCAAGCTACCATGTGTCAGGTGAATCACAGTAACTGTGCAATGGAAGCTTAAAGTAAAAACTGCATTATTTTTTTAAATTCTTCTGTAGATTTCATATCTGAATTTGCATCTTGCTTTTTCCATACTTAATGACTGACGTTACTTACCTATTCCTCCTTCAAGAAGGTCAGATCAGATCTCTCTCTCAAGAAGGTTCTTATTGACCGTCTCCTCCTCTATCTACCACCATCTGTCTACTCTTACTATACATGCTTTTGTTTAAAGCCATAGTGTGTTTAAAAAGAAAAAAAAAATATGCAATTCATTTAACAAGTTCCCACATACTCTGACCATCTCTCTTTGCCATCCTCAGTATTAATTCTCAAATTTTTTGGTGCAGGACTTGCTGTTGTTCCCAGTACATGCTCCATGTCTACCTTCAGGTATCAGCAGTATAAGAAATTTTCTATTGAAAGAGACACAGTTTCAAAGGCATCTACAGTCAGCCCAATCAGAGTTAATAATCTATTTGAGAATAAAAGCACTGTGCAGCTGCTTGTCACTTCCATGAAGACGGCAGTAGTGACTTGACCTGCAGGAAGATTCCTTCAAAGCCTGTATTTATTGTACACTTCCTGCAGACACTCAGTGGGAGGGCAGAAGTAGAATATATAATTATGAAGATGAGAAATAACTATACTAATCCTTTTGGCCATGTAGGCTTATCCTGAAAGCTACACTAGCTACAATGTGGTAGCTCTTTGAATAAAAAGTCAACACCATCTGTATCTCATTTGTCTACCTAACATTAAAGTAAATGCTTTAATGCCTATTGCTTATGTCAAAGTTAAAGAAGTCAGTATAGTTATGATGGTCATTAAGCCTGTTTCCAAGACCACAATCAGACAGGTATCTTCTGTGGAATCTAGCAAGTATGGTTCTCAGCCTGGAGAAGAGAAGGCTGTGTGGAAACCTCGTAGCAGCCTTCCAGTATCTGAAGGGGGCCTAAAAGGGTAACAGAGAGGGAGTCTTCATCAGTGATCGTAGTGATAGGACAAGAGTTAATGGGTTTAAATTTAAACAGGGGAAGTTTTGGTTAGAGATAAGGAAGTAGTTCTTTACTGTGAGGGCGGTGAGGAACTGGAACAGGTAGCCCAAGGAAGTTTTGAATGCTCCATCCCTGGCAGTGTTCAGAGCCTTGGGTGACATGGTTTAGTGTGAGATGTCCATGCCCATGGCAAGGGGGGTGGAATTAGATGATCTTAAGGTTCTTTCCAACCCTAACTATTCTATGATTCTATAGTTCAGCATTTTACCAGCTCACAACATAACTTGAATTTTAGTTTTCAGCAGCAATGCAGCCAGTGCATCAGACCAGCAGCAATGTTCCAGCTAAGCAGGATAAATTTGCAATTACATGGAGAAGAAGCTTTCACAGGTCTTTTCCATCAGGAATGCCAATGACAAGAAAAATAGCCTCCAGACTTCAGACAGTACAGTAAGGGGAAGGAACATCACAGCCAGCCTGACTGAAACTGAAAAAGAAATTTATGTGTTTTGGTCTGAATTCCTATCAATACGCTAAATGTAAACTTATTTAGGACAGTAGTTGTACAGTCACTGGAGGATAAGAAGCATATATGAGTGACAGCATGGAGGTAAAGGAAGATCTGCTTGTCATTGTGATCACAGCAACTGTGATGGAAGAATCAATTCTACACAAAAATATGAATTCCAAAGCATCTTCTCTTACAAAACTGTACCACATTTAAGACCTTAAAAGAAAAATAAGAATCCATTGAAAACAAACTTTAAAACCTTAAGCTTTTTTACACAGCACAATTAAGTAATTTCATAGCATAAAGATCAATTACCAGAAGGAATGAAAGCAGCATACTTAGCAGCAACATACCACTCAATTTAGAATCCTGGCAGAAGTGGTTCTCTCCTGACATATGCTGCAAGCATTCCTCTCTTCTCGTGAAAAGGAGGAAGCAGTCTGGGCAAGCAAAACATTGGATGAGCTGCGGAGGGAGATCTTTTATATGTCCATCATTTTCATCTAGCTGAAAGAGAAAATGCTCTAATTAGGAGAAACTAAGTCAAGAAACTCCTCATGTCACTCCTTTCCTCTATCCCTCTGTAGTAATGTTGTCACTTTTAGATTTTCAATTACCACATCTATGTTTACCTATAGCCTACTCCTATGCACTTCAGCTAGTGAGACACAAAGGACTGGCCAAACAGCCACGGTCAAAGTCAGCAACTGAGCCTTACTACACTGGCAACTTTTCCATTCCTTTCTTGCACCACTGGGAGCAAGCTCCTTCCCCAGGAACTATGGGCTCCATCGACTCTTAGCTAGCCCCTTGACCCAGTCTCTCAGGAAAAAAAAAAAAAAAAAGAAAAGCAAAGCTCCTTCTATCACCAAAGCAGCTGGTTTTCCTCATGTCAGTTTTTCCCTAATCTTGCTAACCACCAGCTTCTCAAAATGCTGCCCTCTGAGCAGCCTAACAGGTCTGTGACTTTCAGCAAAATTAACTCCTTCCACCCCTTCTGCCTCCTATATCAACTTCAGATCCCTGCCTTCAGGGCAAAAATCCTTTAATTTTGCTTCTGACATTTTTGCTTACTCCTTCCTTATATCACTCAAAGAATCTTCATGATATGCTTATGTTTTTTCCTACAGCTTCATTTAGGATTATCTCCCTATCCTTCCACACCAAAATAATCCCATCTTCCTGCCTGCTGCAAGAGCCACCCTCTAACTGCAGCTAATGCCCTTGGACATGCCACAGACACACAACTTGGAAACAATGGGAAGAGATGACGTACAAACTATGATGCAATCTTTCAAGCTTGTCAGGTATGACTATGCATCAGGAGTTACCACTGCTAGCTAAAAGTAGTCTGATGCTCAGAGTATTTAAAACTTCCCCTAAATTTAACACAGCTTCTGCAGACTAGGCAGATACCCAACAACATTTGTTATTAAAACACTACACTTTGAAAATGTTATCCATTATTCAGTTCAACACCAGACTGCTTAAGTGAAACAATGCACCCAGAAGACAACACCTGGGCATCTGTCATTGACCTGAGGTTTTATCAGGCTAAGTTATGAACAGAAGGGAAAGAGAGTATTATTAAAAAACAAAAGAGTGAAGGTAGGAAGGAACAACAATAAAATCCCCAAATACCATTAGCTTATATTCAAATCAAAACTCAAATGCTAGACTATCCTTTTCTCTTCTGTAAGCTAACTAGTGAGTAGCAGCAGATACATAGAAACAGAAGAAACAGTTACATCAGAATCACTCAAAATTTTGTTTTCCTCATTCTGTTGCCTCTCTTTTTCCCCATCTCCCTTCTGCTGCTTCTCTTATGTGACTTATTCCACCCTGACTCCTTCTCTTTATCTTTCAGTTTTGGAGATGCAAAAAAAAGGGAATACCTTATGACAGCATCAATAGAAGGACAAGAGGTTCAAGACAGAACTACAGCCCTCTCAAAAAGTACACTGGTCTAGTGGTCTAGACCTAATGGGAGTACTGTCAGGGTACAGTGTTTGAAACAGCAGAATAAGAAAAATTACCTTGAAGAATAAAAGAAGGGAGGTGAGAAAGAAGGCTAAAAGGATTAAAAATCAAAATTAGCGTGTAGATATAAATCTTGAAACCCCCCTAACACTTTCAGTCAGGTGAGTTACTTATCCTCATGATCTTGCCTTATATAAAAGATGATCACTGTACTGCTGAGAGGTTGAAAATATTTGGCAGCATATCACACAGGCAACAGCATTATTTGGGGGCCCATGTAATGTGACTGTTGGGTCACAAGGAGAATGATCAAACCTGGAAAGAAAGAAATATTAACAAAGTAGTTCCCTCTAAACAGTCAAAACAGTTTTTTTAATTGGGGGGTTGGGGAGGGGGTAAGGAGGGGGATAAAATCTGTCTTTTGAAGCTGTTGGACAAAACTCTACCAAATGAGCCCAAACTGTAAAATTCCTCATTTCCTCTATCATTAACCATATCAGTTTAAGCATCCTGTACAGAGCTGATTCTCCCTGCAGCTTCCCTGTTATAATGACCACTTTGCAGACTAATCATACCAGTTTTAAGAGCAAAAGAACTAACAAAACCTCAATTTCCTACAGAGGAATTTGAAAAATTTATTTATTTTTACGTCTCTGCACAAGTTCTGGCTGGGACAGAGTTAACTTTCTTTGCAGCAGCTTATACAGTGGGTGTGTTTTGGAATTATGAACAGTGTTGATAGCACAGGGATGTTTTATATATTGCTGAGCAGTGCTTGCACAGCATAAGGGCCGCCTTTGTTTTCCAGAGTGCCCCACCAGCACGAAGGCTGGGGGTGGGAAAGAGGCCAGAAGGGAACACAGCTGGGACAGCTGACACCAACTGACCAAAGGGGTCTCCCATACCATGAACACTGTGCTCAGCAATAAAAGCTGAGGGAAGAAGAAGAAAAGGGGGGATGTTCAGAATGGTGGTGTTTGCCTTCCCAAGTAACTACTATGTGTAACAAAGCCCTGCCCGCCAATGGTAATTCCTTATTTTGCTTTGCTTGTGTGCACAGCTTTTGCTTTACCTAAACTGTTTTTATCTCAGCCCAGAGTTTTCTCACATTTACCCTTCCAATTCTCTTCCCACCCCACTGGGGCAAGTGTGTGAACAGCTCTCTGGGGCTGATCTGATTACTAGGGTTAACTCATATCACTTACTGTAGCTTCTCTCCTTACCATTTTCCCCACATTCAGTAGTTAAAAGGCAGTATTCAGCTGGAACTGACCCCAGACACAGCAGGTGCTGACTAGTAATAATCAGCTATGAACAGTTGTATGGCCTATAGGTCTTGCTCCTCTTTCCCTTCACTAGGGGTATTTTTTAATCTTACCATCAAGTTATATACATTTTGGTCTTTTTCAAGTTTGGATGAAGATGTAACAGAACTGGAGGCCAGAAATCTTGTTTCTCAAAAGTTAAACGCTCAAGAAGAAAGAATCAATTCTGAATGAAAAACATCAAATGAGAAAACAACCAACTGGGAAGTTCATCATATTATTACATAAAATCTCTAACTTATTAACCTGCTCTCCAAGTGGAATTTTGTCACTATAGGTAATCTAAATTAGACTTGATGTTGCTATACTAAGTTGAAGCATATTCTTTCACTATTTCTTTCACTATGTCCTTACCTTTGAAGGTGACCTAAGAGAAGATGTCCATTATCAAATTCTCTGTTGCAGTGCATCACAGGGCAAGCCATGGGACTGCTGCTGACTTTCATCTGACGTGCTCTCTTACAAATACCTCTTTTTCCACAGTTAACACTTTCTGGTTTGAGACCTGTGTTATCAAAGCACTTAACTAGAATCTGAATTACAGAGGCTTAAGAAAACAAAATTAAATACAAGCCCTAAAACATTTAAAAATCAAGTTATATTGATTCTTAAAAGCAAGCTAACAGTGTAACTCAATCCTGCTACAGTAAGTCTGCTTTTTCATTTGAAGAATCTGTCTCTTCAATCCCCAGTAGGATTACTTTTCAAACACTTCTGACACCTTCCTCAAGGTCCTCCATGCAGTATTTTATATTGATTGAACACTGTGACATTATACTTACTTATGTAGATATTTTCCTGAGCAATAGTTCAACAGTAATGTTTTTCCTTCTAGCAGCTTTGCTTATAAAAGTAGTTAACATTGTCTTAGTGGTTTTCAGACTTTGTATATTGAATTTTGTAAGCAGCAAAACACTAAAAGAATAGCTTTTATGGAAATGAGTGTTTAAGACTTTCAAATGCCACACTGCAGCACAGTTAATATTGTAAGATTTGGTTATGCATGAGGCACCTGCAAGCTCAATGTCAGTATTGCTTAATGCAATTATCACACATTCTATCCTGTGATGCAGGACTTAAAAAAATGTATCACAGAAACTTGAGTTTCCTGTTCTTACCTGGCATTTTTAACCACTGGTCCACACATAATCTTGCAGCTTCTGTGTCACTGTTTGCCCGAATAAATTCTAGTTCTTGCAACCCATGAGCATATTGGGAGTCAACCTTCTCCTGAAGGGGAAAACGTGTAATTTGAATTCTGCAGGTTACATTACCTGATGAGGATTGAGGAGTCACCCAGCAGGAAAATACTCATCATTAACAAAAGGATTTTTTAGCCTTCATTCTTGGATTACTTTAAAAGTTACATAGCTATCTCTGGCTCCATTTTATAGTTCAGAAAATATGTGGAGACATTAACAGATTGACAGATTGTAAATGGAGGAGACAGGAGAGGGATGTAGACCTCTCTGGACTTCAAGGCTACTTTGGACTATATCTAACAGCCTTTTACTCTGTTGCATTAAAGTTTCATAGACTATTAACAAGTTGTAACTATAGTAAAATTCTGTGACTTTAAAAGTCATTAAGGGTGTTCAGAAAATTAGCCTGGGAAGTTAGCACGTTCCACCAATACCAGATTTGTCCCTGCTGAATCTCATGAGGTTCTTGTAAGCCCATTCCTTCAAGTGGTCTGAGTTCCACTGATAGCAGCCTTACCCTTAAGCCTATTGACTGCACTTCCCAGTTCCTAATAATAAAAATGCTTTCAAATAGCTGCACAATACAATTACTAGAATTCAACTTTAAAATTCTGCCTTATACATAAAAAAAATTATCCCATTATCAAATATTACCTGATACAAAGATTTCATGTGGGAAATGGCTTCCCCAAAATCTCAGACAAAAGCAGTTAGATAACCATGTTTGCACAATGGTGATTTGTGGTAACAGTTAGTTTTCAATTATTTAACCAGAGTAACTGATGCTGAGATCCCTTCACTATATGTACAAACAAGAGAGCAAGATTTTGCCACTGGCTTGCATAAAGTTACCTTTTTTCCCCCGCCTTAGGAACTACAATAAGACTAGCAAACTGATCAGCTAAAAGCCACTGAAGAGACAAAAGTCCATACTGTGTTTCAAACGATGCTCCAGAAGGAAAAAAAAAAAAAAAAAAAAAATCTATTTTGCTCACCCATCATTTTATTTACTTAATAGTGAAAGTAAATGCACTCATGACTACAAGGCCTGTATTATGCAATTCTACTTAATTCTACATAACAAAAAAAGCCCATAGTAGAATATGCCCAATACCTTAAAGGCTTTGTTTCTCTCTTCCTTTTGCTGTTTCTCAACTTCTACATGACGTGCCAGACGATCCAAGGTTGACGCAACTCGTTCTTTCTGATAGTCAATGTGATCTTTACACTTAGTATTTCTCTACAATGGAAAATTTAAACTTTTATTTGGTAACTGTTAAGTAACAGGTACTAATACAGTGAAAAGCAATGCCCAAGCATCAGGGTGCAATTCAGTACATAATTCCAATCCTAAATTCCATGATCTACCTTGCTAGTTTTCTCTTCCTATTTACCAGCATCTATAACTTCTGTTAACAAACGAACAATCCCCATGCCCTACATATTCAAGGCAATTCAACATCAACATTAGGCTCACTAAAGCACACAGATGATTGTGCTGGGTGTCCTAGAAGTTTCAAATTAAAAATAAGTAAATTCCTCTAAGTAGGTGAACAAAAATCACTAAAGGCAACATGCAGCCCACCTGAAAAACTGAGAACTGATACCATTCTTGCTCTTAGACTACACTCCTCTTAGACAACATCTTCAGAAAGGGGCTTTTCCTAGCATAAGGGCTATACACTGTAGTTTGCTCCTGCTGTACAATCAACTCTAGCAATCATCCCTGAAGAATGAGCCTGTGCATGTACAGAAGTCCCAGCTTTACTTAAGAATCAGGTTTGTTTCACACATCCTATATCACAGCACTGGAAAACATAAGTCAAGAGATGTCCATTGCTGCCAAAAACAGCTCTAGCAGAGTCATTCTCAGTCACTGTCTCCCTCAAAGGCCCCGCAGAGTAGGCACAATAAGCTTGAGGGATACCTGAATTGACCTGCTCCTGACTCTTACATTCTTAAGAGGAATTATGAAGAATGAGGCTGAGGCTGTCATCAGAAAAAGATCGTCCAATCTATGAACTGCTCCTTACAAATTATTTTAGAAGAAAAATGCCTGGGAATAGGCCAGATAACATTTGCAGGCTAGAAACTGAACACACCAATTTATGAGGTCATTTGTATTTTTCTTCAACACACTTGTTAAAACCACTGAAAGTCAATTAAAAGTTCCAAGTCCATTTCAAGAAGTTAAAAAATGCCTCAGGAAAAAATGAAGTGTTGGCATTCTTATCTTCCAATCAAGAGGAGGTAAAAATCAAAAGACTTCAATGCTGTTTTATTTATTACTTGTTAAAAACACCTCTAACAAGTATTTTTATGAAAAGTAACTGATGGGAAAAAATACAAACTAATTATTTTATCAACTGAGAAGTTCCAAAATATGTTACAACATACTCACATGAACATAATAACTGCTATTAGGTTCTTCATCCTCACTACTGATAAGATCAATGCTTTCAAGTACAGGCCTTAAAGGTCCTTCCTGAAAAAGTGTTAAAACACACACACAATATTATGTTGTATTCCTTGGAGATAAAATATTGCATGCATTGTAGCACACTGTCAACATTACCTGAAGGATAACTTCCCCAAGGTTTCAAGAGGGTGCAAGTCATGAAATTCCCACATGGCAACTTTTTCACTTAACAGACTAATCCACAAAATTGGTAAAACATGCGAGTAAGTAAGTATTCACAAATAATTCAAATATCAACTAGAAAAAAAAGTTCACATTAATGGCCTTAGTTTGCTTAATAACCTTATAATCTTCACCTTCTCAACCACCTTAGGTCTACGTTTCTAAAGATACTCAACTTGTGCCATTAACTCAATGGTTATAGGGTAGCAAGCTGTTACCAAGAGAGGAATGGTCTTAAAGTTTACTAAGCAATGCTAAATGGGTTTTCATTGTTTTCAGGGTTTGTTTTGGTTGGTTGTTTTTAAAAGACACAACTTCCAGCTCCAAAAGCATGGCAGGCCATGGCTGGATGCCACATGCCCACCAGGATGCTCTATCACTGGCCTCCTCAGATGGGGCAAGGGGAGAAGATCGAAAAAACCCTCATAGATTGAGACAAAGGCAGTTTAAAAAAGCGAAAGCAAAGGCCTTACACAGAAGCAGAGGAAAATGAAAGATTTATTCTCTACTTCCCATCAGCAGGCAGTAGCCAGCCACTTCCTGGGCAGCAGTTTTGTTGTGGTTTAAGCCAAGCTGTAAATCAGCCACACAGTCTCTCACTCAATCCCCCCCTTCCTCCCTCAGCTCCCAGAGGGATAGGAAGGAGAATCGAAAGAATACAACTCCCACAGGTTGAGATAAGAACAATTCAGTAACTAAGATATAACACAAATTACTACTGCTACCACCAATAACAACAATTACAAGGGAAATAACAAGGGCAGAGAATACAATGGCTCACCACACCAACCGCCAGCCCGACCCCTGCAGTGATCTAGTCCTTCTGGGTAACTGCCAGTTACATCCTGGGCATGATGTGCTGCGGTATGGAATACCTCTTTGGCTAGTTTGGGTCAGGTGTCCTGTCTCTGCTTCCTCCCGGCTTCCCCTCCTCCCTGGCAGAGCATGAGGCTCAGAAGGTCCTTGGTCAGAGTAAACATTACTGAGCAGCAACTAAAAACATCGGTGTTATCATCACTGTTCCCAGGCCAAAAGTCAAAAACACAGCACTGCAGCAGCTACTAAGGAGAAAAAGGACTGCTACTGCTGAACCCGGGACAAGTTGCTTCAGAAGACAAATGTAACAAATGCCACTCCTCCTTTCTCTTAGCTTTTATCGCTGAGCAGATGTCATATGGTGTGGAATATCCCTTCCACCAGTTTGGGTCAGCTGTCCTGGCTGTGTCCCCTCCCAAGATCTTGTCCACCCCCAGCCTACTAATAGGGGTAAGTACTGAAGAGACATCCCTGATGCTGTGTAAGCACTGCTCAGCAGCAGCCAGAACATGGGTGTGTTATCAACATCTTTCTAACTACCAATACAAAGCAGAGCACTATGAGGACTTCTGTGGTGAAAATTCACTAAATATCAGCCAGTCCCAGTACAAAAAGAAGTGAAAATTCTCAGGCATTCCAAACAGGAAAAAAAAACCACAAAAAATGAGAAGAAAGCAAGAAACAGTCTCATTCATTTTTGAGCCCTGAAGGCTACTCCTTTCTGAGTGGGTATTCCATAAGTACAAGCATCTTCTCCATATTAGAAACGCAATGAAATGGAGTCACTCATCTACACCACATACTCAGAAGCACAAAGACATGTGTTCAGTTAGTCTGTCCCGCACTCAGTTGCAATGATGTGCATTGAGGAAGCGTGGTCAGGACTCCATGCAAATATAGGAAGACAGAGGAGCCTGGATATCAACAAGTACTTAAGTCTTCTCTATTATTCCTAGCTTGGCAGCCATGTGTTCCTTCTGCATATTTCTCATCTTTTGTCTCTCTCCATGATGTCTCTCCTCTGTGAGTCACTAAATTTTATTGATTGCTTTTATCTCCTTCATAGGATGTCTTAAGGCTCTAGCCCCATTCTTTGTCTTCTGCTATCATCTTAACAGTCTGTGACCTCAATGACCTGCTGATTTACAGGCCTTCATATGCCTCCTTTTCTTATGCTGTATGATGCTGCCACACCAGGAAGAGCATGTGTGTATTCCCATTCACTCTCCATTCATGTCAATTCTAACATTTGTACTACCAGCTTCTGCTAGCTAATAGGATGTTGGCACAAACATGAAAAAGCAAACAGAGAAGAATAATTAAAGTCAGCAACCCAAATTAAGCATGCAAGTCTTAAGTTCTTTGAAGAAGATATACAAAATAACATCTGGAGCTCCATCCACACTCACTATGACAAGTCTTCAGTTTTTAAAGGCAAATAATCACAGCACTTCATACACATAACCTGATGTCATGCAAAAACAAACCCCTATCATGCCACATTATCACATGCCAACTAAATAATCAGTGTAATGAACACAAAAAAGGATGAGTAACTCAACATACACCAAACATACACCAATACCCAATCTTTGGGTAACCAGGCCTAGCTAACAGACACCTGGCACACCGGCATGTCATGTAAAGCTTCTTTCTTTGTTCAGGTTTTAGCTTGACATGCATTCAGACTAAATACCCAATTTCCTTAAAAAGCACAATTAAAATTCTGCATAATTATACACACACTAGCACACAGAAAGCATGAAACTAGCTTCCAATGTGCGACCACAAACTTAATATACCTTTGACAAAATAATTACATAAGAATAAATGCATATACATGTGTAAACGCACTAATTATCCTAGAAAAAGCTCACATTAAAGTGCACTAAAAAAACCTGGCACAAGTTGTACTATTTGTGCTCTAAATCTCTGTCCCAGCAGGTTTCCAGCTTTAAGACTGCTGGGTAACTGACCAATGTTGTGAACCAACATGTACTCAGAAGGTTCTGATTTCTGCAACCTCCCAAGTAATAAAATTCAAGTCCTTGGCAGACTTCAGTTGGGAGCAAAAATAAAAGCCTCATTTCAGAGATGCTTTGTAACATCTCTACAATTTTATCAGGTTCCAGCCGCCATGTAACTGAGAGCCAGAGAAGCAAATATTTGAGTCTGCAGGTCTACTATTTAACACCCTAAGGGGAAAGGAAACAAAATATTTACATAGTAACAAGTTTCAGCAAATCACTTGATTTTGGTATATCTCAGGTTCAAGTACTCTTCAGGTATCATTTTTATTGGGAAACAATTACAAGGAAAACTAAAAACTTGACCTGTTGCTTAAGACCTCTGCAGGAACTCAAAGAACTGCAACTGTTTTTCATGAATCAATTTTTCTAACACCATCAGTTCCCAAAACAGGCCAGAAGTCCTCTTCAGGTTTGAAATAAAAAGAAGCATTCATTTACAAAAAATTAAGCGGCTGCTCCAACTCTTCCCGGACAGAAAAGGGATGCATCTTTTGATATGAAATGCAGCCAAAACACTGTAAAAGGTCAAAGCTGCAAGGTAGATGAAGTGTATTTGTCTGCCCTGGATCTCAAATTGAAATCATTATTGAATAAGCCAGGGCCTATGAAATCATGTTTTTCTTTGAATTTGGACTTCTGAAATAAAAATCTTTAACAGTGAAGCAAACTTCACATAAATTGCATCAGAAAATAAACGTATTTTTTAAATACATAGATCTTCAATTTTCCAGTTGAGTTTTATTATATACTGTATATAGTATATAATATGTATTATATATTGTATACTAGATATTGGAAGATATATAATCTTCCTATGCATTTAACATACATTTACAGAAATTAAACACAAATACCCTCCTTAACATTGTTTGCCATTCATTGTAACACAACAGAGGAGTCAGAAGGTATTTAAACACTCTATAAAACTATGCATTATCTTGAGCTCCCACATGTAGTAACAAAGGTAAGGGCAGCCCCTGCCTAGAAAAGATACCAACTTTATCACGGAAAACTTACATTTTTTTAAAAAAGCAGCATAATGAAGAGCTTCATCTTTAAATAAATGTCAGGAAAAAAAAAATATGAGTGGATCAATACCATTAAAACCCCCCCGAAACAATTCAGGAGTCCAATGCAGTGCAGACTGTGGCAACTTGAATAATCTACTTAAGCGCTACAGACCCCATTAAACCTGTGAATCTCTTCACTCTTGCCTTACCCTTACCAAGGAAACAGAACGGGGGACCGTCCTATTTTAAGAAATCAAGCCATTAGGAATACTGGCTTGCACTGTAGATATGTTTTTCTGCTGGTATGCAAAACTTTAGAGTTTAATGACTTTAAGTGGCCAAAATATGTTATATTGCAGAATTAAAAGGTGGGAATTACAGAAGAACAGTTAAGTTTCCTGAATGAGGGCGAATCTGACTGCAAAAGCTGAAAAAACTAGCAGCAGCAAAACTTTGGCTCCATCGAATGAGGACTTTCCTCACAGTCCTACAGTAAGAATTTAAATACTTTAAGGCGAGTAACTGGTTTGGAAAAAAAAACCCCAAACAATGAAACAAAAAAAACAAACAAAAAACCCCAACATAAAGCCCCAAAAAAACCCCAACCAAAAAAAAACCAAAAAAAAAAAAAACCCACAAAAAACCAACCAACCAAACAAAACAAACAAACAAAAACCCCAAATCACCACAAAAAACACACCACAAAACCCCCTCCCCCCAAAACAAGCAAACAAAAAAACCCACACCAGTGACCAGGTAGCAGACACACACAACATTTATGATGAAGCCTACACACTTTACTATATGGAAATGATGATCTAAAGCTAACCAGGTAGTTTTACAGATCCTTTTGCAAAGTCCAAGTTCACCCTGACTCAATGGGAAAAACGGGAGATTCAAGGACACATTGCCCATATTAGGTGGTGGTCAGGGTCACACACCTTTTCCCTCATTTTCATCAGTGACAATAGTAAGCTTTTCGTCCCAAGATACCAGTCCTACACAAACTAGCCTAAGCACAGTCATCTTCCTATATATAGCAGCCTCGCCCAGAAGCAATCATCCCTGGGACCACAAATGCTCTGTATTATCCACAGGTGAAAACAAGAAAAAAAGTTAACAGAAGCATTGATTTTAATAGGTCTCTCTCAGTTATTGCTCTTGGTGCTCCAGCAGCCCTTCTATCATTACACATTTAAAGCTATACTAGCTTCCTTATTCTTTGCCCAGTATTTCAAGAAAATGAAGCTTATACAATCATACTGCATGTGAATGATTGTGTGTATATATAATGAACTTAGAACACATTAGTCAGTTTTGACCAAATCAATTAAAAGACCAAGAAGCCTCAGATCAACTACTTGCAATTCTCACAAAAATCTACATGTCCCTCATACTTGAGAACCTAAATACCCCTGCAGAAAAGGTCTGTACATTTAACTTAATCAACTCTAATCAAACACCATACAAAATAATAATAAAAAAATATCTAGTTATTGTTCAATATTAATGATAAGACAAATCCATAGGAAATCAGCCATTATTAGTCCTGGCATCAATTAACCACTTGATCATATTTGCATAATTTGTTCCTTCAGGAAAATCATCTTTCTGTTCTTGCACATATCCCTGCCATCCAGCACCTCCATATGATGACGTATTGAGGCCAGAACACAGGCAGCATCAAAAACACTCTGCTTTTCTTAGCCATTAAACAGATATGGGTCTTAAAGTTACATCACATAAGCCACATGTCAGCATCAGACTAGGTGTTGTACTGTAGCTATTATACAGTGCTTCACAATTTAAGTCTGTTTAAGGCCTCTAACCCATTATTTCCTTCCTCTTCTTCTTATAAACCAGTATACTGGTTTATACAGTTTTGCAGAATGAGCAGTGCTTTATTCCATTAACTTCAGTGGGGCTACTTATGAAGCACAATGCTATGCAATCTGATTACCAAAAAAGTCAGCTACAGTGGCTCCTCATATACCTCATTGATCACTGTAATCTCTCACTCACCTCCTGAGACACTCAAGTCTACATTCTCTATATAAGACCAACTGACATCATTTAACACTCTTCCAAAACAAACAAAAACCAACCAAAAAACAAACCCAACCAAAAAAACCCCCACCAAACCCCAAATCCAAGCACATAAACCTTTAAGATAAGCTTGTTACCCACCGTAAAGATTCACAAAGTAAATTCTCTTTAAATTCAAAAGTAATGCTTTCCATTGAAAATAAGACCATAGCCACAGTACACAAAGACCCCCTCCTGTTCCACTGGGCTACCAAGAACATACTGCAACAGGCAATGCATTTCCAGTAAGAGATCTACTTACTCCAACGAACTCAATCTCATCATCTTCACTTTCAGAGGCTGATGGACTCTTGGGAACGCTGCCGGAGTTATGAGACTCCATTACCTAAACAGAAACAAAACATGCTTCACCAATTTATTCTGTAAGCTTTCTTTACGCAGGATTTTCCGTTTCATGCCTACTGTGGCTTTACGGTCAGAACTCAATGCTCAAGTCTGAAGAGGCAGACGGGAGCTCTCGCCCAACGGCACTGTGTTACCGGCAGAACATAGGACAGCTTAGTAACAGCCGCGAAGAAAGCTCCAGCGTTATTAGCAGCTTCAGGCACTTTTGATGCATTCGGCCGCTCTAGAACCACCGCAGAGCCTGGCGGCTGAGCTTCCTGCTTCAAAACAAGCGCCGTCCGGCTAAACGGGAACACCTCTGCCAGCGGCCCGCAGCGGAGTAGCGGCTAGCCCGAGGACGACCCCGGCAGCTCAGCCCCAGCGGCCGACGCTGCTGACTCACGTTTCTCTACCCGCACGGATACCACAGTCACCGGTCAGTCACACCGCCGCAAGGCCGCCCCACCGCCGCAAGGCCGCCCCGCCGCCGCGGCTTGGGGGAGCGGCGGCCTCCCCGCCCGCCCGCCCGCCCCGCGGGGGTTGAGTTGCTAGGCGACAGTGCCGAGAGCACCCCAACGCACCGACCCAGCGCGCCTCCGCTTCCTCTTCACCCCAGGGGAGGCGGGGAGGGGGGGGGCGGGAGCGCGGCGCGGCTTGCCGGGATTTGTAGTTGCCCGCCTGCTTCCCCTCGCTTCCCCCATGGCAGGTGCCGGCGCTACCGCGACAACGCCATGGCGCAGCCCTCTTTTCCCCCGAGGCGGCGTTTCGGGCCTCTTTCCTTCAATAACTTCCTCCCTCCTCTGTTCCACCTTCGGTTGGGATGCGCACAGTTCCTGCTCACGGGAGGAAAAGCCACACGCCGCTTCCGGGCCAGGCGGAAAGTGGCAGCCATTGGGCTAACAACGGACAGGGAGGGAAGGCGGGAAAATCGCCTGTGCTGGGGCGGGCTCGCTGAGGCGGAGGGCCCTGCCTGCGCTCGCTGTGCGGCGCTCAGGTCACCTCACCACCTGCTCATCCAGGGCTTGGCTGCGGGGAGCTTGTGGGAGACTATGCTAAGTGCTCTCCCCTCATCTATCAGGCCAGTTTTCGAAGTTGATCCATGACTTCCCCATGGTAATGCCATACTGGTGACTCCGGATAATTTTCTTGTCACTAAAGTGCCTGAAAATGATTTCCAGGATTAACAGCTCCATGGCCTTCTTGGGGCTCAGGGTGAAACTGACAGGCCTGTTCTGTGCATCCTCCTTCTTGCCCTTCTTGAAGAAGATGACACTTGCTTTCCTCCAGTACTCAAGCACCTTTCCTACCCACTATGATTGAGCAAAGATTATAAAGAGTGGCTTTGCAATGACATCTTCCAGCTCCCTCAGCACTTGTGGGTGCCTCCCATCAGGGTCCATGTATGTCCAGTTTGCTTAAGTATCCCCTGACCTGATCCTCTTCCACCAAGGATACATCCTCCTTGGTTCAGCCTTTCCCCTGATCTGTGAGGTTTCTGAAGGCTGGTCTTGATAGCAAAGACTCAGGCAAGAAGGCGTTCAGTAACTCAGCCTTTTCCACATCCTGTGTCACCAGGTCACCTGTCATTTAGCAAAGGGCTTGTTTTTCCCTAGTCTTTCTTTTTTGTCACCTATGTATTTACTAAAACTATTCTTGTTGTCCCAAGTAGGATGGCTTTGATATCCCTGGCTAGATCCAATTCCAACTGGGCTTTAGCTTTCCTAACTTCGTCCCTATATGCTTGAACAATATTTCAGTATTTCTCCTAGGTTACACATCCTTGCTTCTACCCTCTGTATGCTTCTTTTATGTGTTTGAGTTTGATCAGGAGCTGCTTCTTCATCTACACAGGCCTCCTAGCATTTTTACCAGACTTCCTATTTGCTAGAATGAACTGCTCCTGAGCTTGGAGGAGGTGATCCTTAAATATATAAACCAGCTTTCTCAGATCCATCTTAAATCCAGGGTCTTATCTCATGGGGCTCTTCCAAGCAGGTCTTTGAAGAGGCCAAAGTTCACTCTCCCGAAGTCTAGGACTATGAACCTGCTTTTTACATTCCTCTCTCCCCTCAGGATCCTGAGTTACACCATCTCATGGTGATTGCAGCGAAGGCTGCCTTTCAGCTTCGTATTCCCAAAAACTCCTTGTTGGTAAGAGGTCCAGCAAATCACTGCTCTTCATTGGTCCTTGTTGACTCCTTTATAACTTGGAAGAGGAAGTTACCAGTGCACTGGATTGCTTATGTCCTGCTGTGTTGTCTTTCCAACAAATATCTGTGTAGTTGAAGTCCCCTATGAGGACAAGGGCTTGTGAATGTGAAGCTGCTCCTACCTGCCTACCTCATTCACTTGTTCTTCCTGGTCAAGCAGCCTACAGCAGACACTATAATATCACCTTGACCTGTCCTCTTTCAGTTCTTCTCCATAAATTCTCATGTGGTTCCTCATCCATTGCCGGGCAGAGCTCTATGCACTCCAGGTGCTCTTTCACATAAAGGGCAACTTCCCCTCCTTGTTTTTCTAGCCTGTTCATCCTAAGGAGCTGGTCACCCTTCACTGTAACACTCCAGCCAGGGATGCCATCCATGACATCTCTGTGATCCCAAGATTCCTGCAGCTGCACACAGACTAACTCATCATGTTTATCCCCATACTGCTTGTGCAGTCAGCCATCATACTGGTAAAACCAATTTTGCCCTGCTTAGTGAGGTGGATCTCATCTCTTTCAAGCAGATGGTGATCTGCAAGCAGTGTCTGGTGGTCATACAAATCAAAACCTTGTCACCAATACCAGTTCTGCAAACAATTATTTACTTGTGCTATTAGTGCCCTTCTCATATCCCCTCACTATCAGGATGATGGAAACATCACTTGGGCTGCCATGCCCATGACTCTTGCTATTTATCTGGTACTGCTCTCCTGCTTCAATGTATGGTTGCTTTGAGCCACACAAAGTAAAAGTTGATATGAATCACCTTTAATCACTGCATTGGCCTCGAGTAAACTGAACAATGTAAACATCACCTTTGAGTTGTGTGTCTGTATAGAAAGAGATGCTTGCACACAAACAAAGCACTTCACTGGTGCATGGTTATCAAATCCATTATACACAGGAGAGAAAGAACTCAGGGTTGCATGTTAAATTGATTTTATGGGAATAAACAACTATCAGAACGTATTGCGTGGTATTTAATGTCAGCACTAATTTAGTGCACTTACGTTTCTTGTAAACACAGTTACTATTACTAACGTTAGTTTTAGGTGAATGAAAAAATAGCTTTATGACAGAGGATAGACACACTGAGATGCTAGCTTTATACACTAGTTACATACTCATTAACAAATACAACTTAATCGCTACCGTTGGATGGTAAAACAACACTGATTTGAGCGGTGGCATTTATGGCATTATTGAAATAATAGAAACCTGACTACCACTTGGAAAACTAAAGTAATTGTTGCTGCCTGAACTTTCATATTTTGCATTATAACTTAAATTTGCTAATGGTACATTGATAGCAGCCATTCTGTTTGCATCTTACATTTGCACTTAATTACTTTTGATTCTGGAGGACAGATAATGAGGTGCAATAGCAACAAGTTACTAGCACAGCAAAGTGGCGTTATTTTTCCAAACTCTGATACCAAATGAAAATGGCACTCATTTCAATATTAATGTTTCAGCAGTAATTCATGTAAATGCTTACTCTTGTAACGACCCATCCAAACATCCTCCTTGTATTTAAACAGTACAGTTAAGGAAAAAAGTAGTCAGAGAATTGCCATGCAATCACATCAGCATTTCCAATATGCTAACAAAACTCTGAATCTCTGAATTTGTGTATTTCAGCTAATTTCTGGAAAAGCACAGGCTTCCCAGTTTGGGTCAGCTTAGGAAAGTTCTTATACAGAGTTTATTTCATAGAGAGGAGAGAAAATGTAGCCTGCTGGACTTCTTGGCTGCACAGCGCATTCACTCTCTAATGCAGTAAGACAGGAAGCATTTTCAACACAGGCAGTAGATTGCCAAAGGCAGGAGCAGACAAACCTAGGAGAGCATGGTGTGCTCACAGTCTGCTCTTCATGAGCTGGGATCTCCAAGTCCAAACCTTCAAACAAGGTATGGGTATCACATAAGATGAGGAAGCTCTTTCTGAGCAAACTGTCTTTATGAACTCTCTAATGCTCTGTAGCAAATGATTCCATATATTCATTATGTGCCCTTATTTTTTTTATAGAATTTGAACGTATTTCAACATCCTTATTTCTCTCCTTGCTCATAAAAGTGATTGAAACATTGCCTTTCTAAACATCGATTTCCTTCTTGTGTCAACAGTGCATGCTGCCATGTGCTCTTGATCTAGGAAATTTGGATATTTGGTGGTTTGTTTGGGTTTTTTTACTCCTATCTATATACCATATTAAGAGGGGATATGCATTAAAACCCAAGATTTATTCAAGAGGGTACCCTTTCAGTAAGTTTTTTATCACATTCTTCACATATCTCAATTTTTTTCCCTTCTAAGAAAGTAAGCATTCTTACTGAGCAGTTCATAATAAACAATGATCACATTCTTTTCTATGGTAATCTTCAAATTTAATCAAAAATGCAATAGTAGAAACAAATAGTTCAAATTATTAGTTTTAGCATTACTTACCTTTTCAGCTGTACAGTCATATAGCTGTTAGGTTTTCTGCAGTAGCCATCAGTCTTCTCCAAATCTGAGTAACAGAAATGTGTTCTCTGTCACTCATGTAAGAAACATTTTATGCTTTGTGGCACCACATATTTACGTATCACCAACTGATTTTGGTGCAAGTTTTGGGAGAAGCAGCATTAGACTGTTCTGCTCTTCTCTCCCTTTCTGTAATTTCTGAAGTGTTATCTGTGATTATCTAGGCTTCAATTTTGTGTTCTTAGAACTTGTCAGGGTCATTTTGGAAAATAACTTGTATTTTCTTCCTTCTTGTCATACCGCAAGGAGAATGGCTTTTCTGTTAACTGTATAGTTGTGCAAAAGATATTCCACCCATTGGGATAACATCAGTCCTGTGCTTTAGGAAAGAACTACTCTTTATAGCTTGCTCCCTCTTTACTCTGATAAAACATTAAAATGTCTCCTTCTCTTTGTTGTTCTTTTTATCCAGAACACCCATTGCTCTCCCTTCCCCTCCATCCTACCATGAAAATCCTCCTTTACTCTTTGTGATGAGCTGCCAGCCCCACTGGTTCTCCTCTGACAACTTACCGGTTCAGCAAAATAGAAAAGCACAGAACATCATGACCTGCAGTGCTGCACTAACAACAGACAGAACAACCACTCGTGTGTGGCTCTGTGTGCCTACCCAAGTGCCTCTGCACCTCCTGAGCAGCAGAACAGCTGCAGCTGTGCTATATCAGCTGTGACAATTTTGAGGTTAGTGAACCTTTGTAAGGTGGGCCAGCCTCGTCCACAGCTAAAACTTACCAGCTTTACAGAAGCTGGCTTCAGAACAGTTATTAAAGAGAAAATAAAAAGCAAACAAGAGACAAAAACCCCAACCTTATGTGTCAGAGTGTACAACAGAGGCTGATGTGAGAAAAGGCTCAGAAGACAGTAAGGACAATAAAATAGAACTAAGACATAGTAATGTTTCATTTTATTTGATAGAAAGTTGCTTCAAAAATATGATTAACTATATACATTCTTATATGCTGTACATAGAACTACTTATACAAAATGTACATAATAGCAAACATCCTTCTGTTACATTTTATAGATGGTAGTTAATAACATGAGATGTATTTCATACCTGCTTTTATCCTGATCCTATCTAGAAGAAATTGATAGAGATGAGACATGAAAAAGGCTAGCAGATCACTTAATTCATACCCCAGCCTCCACTGCTGTCTTCTCTACAGTGCATTTTATGAGTGCATTGCTCTAGTACACTTAGGTTTGCAGCACTTCCCTTTAGAAAGATTTGGCTGCTAACCTTACCCATTTTTTTTCCCGGCATTCACCCTAATACTATTTCTGATTTATTTCTGTAACTCAGATCTCCAGAGTTATAGAAATCTTCCTCATATCAAGCTAGATTTCTTCAACTTTATATTGTGGGGGTGTTTGTTGGTTTTAGTTTTGAATGTTTTTCATCTTGATTCCTTAGTTGCCTCTTTGCCATGTTTAAAATCAATTCAGCTATTAGTACTCTCTGTTCTGGGGGAAGTACACTCAAGCATAAAAGCCAAGTGTTCTCTCCTTCCCACTCTACCAGCCACTGTAAACCTGAAATAAGTCAGTGATGAAAAAAAGGTGTACCTTCCCCCCTCCTCAGGCAATTACAGGGTGTGGGACTGCCAGCTGCTCCCTGGGACAAGTGGCATCAGATCTCAAGAGGAACTGGGCAGTTCCTGGGATTTTTCTGGTCCCAGTCGCAGCAGGAGTGTTCCACCCTCTCTCAAAGCAAGAGGTGGCATACCAACATTGAAAGACAGTGAACAGAAGCTGGTAACTCAGGCCTTTAGTAGTCACTTTCAAGAAATTGCCCTCCATTTCCTGACGGGGGGGATCAGGCAACCTTACCCTATGGACTTGACGTTCAGGGAAGAAGGGAGATCTACCAAACCAGCGGAGTTCCAGCAGCAGCAGGCCTATGAGAGAAGCCACAGCCTTCACAACCAAACAGGCTATCCTGGAGGACTCTTCCCGGAGCTAAGAGGGAACATGACTTCTTTCATTGCTTTTCCAGCTTTCAGAGGTTAAAAATAAGCTGCTGCTTTCTGCAAGCATCTTGAGAGCTGCAGTTTCACTGCCCTAAGAATGTTTAACAGCATCCTTAAATATCCATTTTATTTCTCTGCTCATGTGGCCCTGTGCTTTCTAACCCTATGCTAGTCATACATAGGGTTCATTTCACTTTGAAATTTTTCTATTCTCTTTTTATACCTCTGTATCTTTTTAATATTAATATGCAAGAGCTTTCTCTGATCAGAAAAGCAGTTTTCCATCAGCTGTCAAGGTGAGGGCAAGGGGGTTATGGTTCCTCTTAGACATTCTTTTGGCATTATTTTAAATAATGTTTTTTTCTAACTAAGGGGAATTCTACTTATATTCTTCAGAGCAAGTTTACGTTTTCTGAATTACCACATGACATGCATATATTTAATAATATCTCAAAGCCAAAGATATTAATATGCCTTTATTTTCTTTCTAAGTTGTGGGATTTTCATTTGAGAAAACAGTTCTCAGGCTTCTCTTCTGCTTACAGTATCTCTGTCCACCGTTCCTAGGCCCATATGGATTTTATTTCCTTTTTATTTTATACTACTCCACAGCCTCCGTTCAGAATTTGTACTGGTATGAAATAATCTGTTATTCCTTGTCTGAATTCGTGAGATCCTGTCTGCAACATTGGTTGGGAGAAGGCGCTGGTGAGCTGCTGGCGAGACAGGACTCCACCTTGGAAGTGGGCTTGAAAAACTCCTCCTGACCTTGTGGGGTGGGAGGTGGAGGTGTAAGGTGGCTGTCACTTTGCTGCACTTGTGCATTAGTAGCTGCTGAATCATCATCCTGCTGGTCTTGTGTACTGGGAGGAACAGCAGAAGAGATGATGCCCTGAAGAGCAGCTGTTGAACCACTGTTGAGACAATTTATAACTAATCTTGAAATACTAACATTCAATGTGCAATTATTATTGTTCTTAGTTTCTGAGCAGCAGAGTGAGTTAACTAGTTAACTAACTGCATTGACACATTCCCCTTTTCCTTGTTTCACCTCAGCCTTATGATTCTGACATGGTGACTTGTCTGTCTCTTTAGATTTGACTCCAAATTACTTCTCTTGGATTGTAATTGTAATTGTATTCTGGAGGAGGTGGGCAAGAAAGGAGAAGCAGCAAAGGAGAAGGTCAAAACTGTAGTATCACTAGTTAGTAGCTTGTGTGCAAACTGTTACTAAAGGTACTGCATAACAGGATTTTCTCTTGACCCCTCTGTACTTCATTGCTGGAAGGTGAATTGAAGGCATTAACAGCGAGATTATGAGCACTTTTAAATTCTCATTTTCTTACAGAGAAAACTTGCATCATCTGAGTTAAAGGAATCACCACTGTTATCTTAATCACTTACAAGGTACTTAAATGCTTTTACAGTGAGGAAATTACACACAGATGTAAAATGAATCCATTATAAAGGCATTCAAATAAGCATCTTATTCAAGACAGACTATGCAGGCAATATCTGCACTGGTTTTAGTGGATGCTGAACTAGATATTACATAAGTACTTCTCAATAACAGACACAAAGACATGTTTAAAATATCAAGTTTAATTAAAAGGTCTATGGGCAGTATTAAAAAAACAACCCAGAAGTGTTATAGTGCTAGCTCAAGATCCTCCTGTAAGGCTTCAGGAATACTGTGTCTGTACATGAGAAGAGTAGGAATTAGCAAAATTTGTGGATTCATCTCATGAAGACAAAGATTTAAAATATAAAATATTTAAGATTTAGTGCTTTCAAAGAACACAGTCTGGGTTTCTGCACTGTTATTTTGCCACCTGTGTCAAGGACAAGGCAAAATACTACAGTGAGTCAATGCACACCGCATGTTGCAAATACAGAAGATCTTTGTTTACGAAGCTTTCTCATCTCTAGGTGAAAAGCACTAACATAGTAAACTGTATTTTAGCCAGGCTGGTGCATTTGTTTATTGTTTCCAGATGGGAAATCCTGTGTATGTGGACTCTTCCAGTAGATATTATCTGAGTATTTCTCAAGCAGTAACTCACAGACCACTTGTGGTCCATGGAGTACAACCAGGTGCATTAGAGAGGAATTTTAGTAGCAAAGCACTGCTATTTTTCAAACAATTGTGTTGTAACATAGTCAAATACCTTGAGGGTTGGTTTTTTGATTGGTTGGTTGTTTTTTGTTTTGTTGTTGTTATGAAGTGTCTTACAGTTGCAGACACGGATTTTAAAGCATGCACGAGACAACTGAACTAGGAAGAAGTAAAATACTACTGCAATATGGAAAGTGTAGGTAAGGAAAAATCTGTTCTCCCTGTCTCACTGATTTTAATCTCTTATCCGTTCCTTGTTAATCTCTTATCCTGTTCCTGAGGAGAGACTGAGAGCGCTGGCACTGTTTCACCTCAAAAAGGGTCAAGCAGATCTATCTGTGTGTATTAATATCTGATGGGAAGGTGTAAAGAAGATGGTGCCTCTTCCCAGTGGTGGCTGGTGGCAGGACCAGAAACAATAGGCACAAACTGAAACACTGGAAATGACATCTGACATCACAAAACATCTTTTCACAGTGAGGGTGACCAGGCACTGGCATGGGTTGCCCAGAGAGGTGGTAGAGTCTCTATCTTTGGAGATACTCAACTGAACTGTACATGGCTCTGAGCAAGCTGGTCTAGTAGCCCTGCTCTGAGCAGCAAGAGTTGGACTAGCCAATCTACAGAGGTCCCTCTCAACCTCAACTATTCTGTGATGCGTACATTTGGTGTATGTGGGAACAGTACTATGCAAATAGCTGACTGTACTGATAATAGGGATGGGTTCAGCAATTTCAGACTGAAAGCTAAGAATACCCATAATAAGCAAAAGGTTATTTAATAATTCCTCTGTCCCAATAATTTAGATCTTTCTGGCAGTAAAAGATTGCTAATGTAGCTTTCCAGCAGTACTTTTATCTGTAGTTATAAAAGAGGTGCCATTTTCCTTATCTTTACTTGTGGGTTAATTGAGGCGCAAGAGGTGACATGAAAATGGCACTGATTGGTGTCTGGAGATCCTACGAAGAATAATAAATAAATAATGCCAAGCCTAAACTAGACGTATTGATCAAAGTAACTCCATGCGTTTACTTCTGTATTCCATTCCTATAATTTAATGGCTTTATGCTGCTTTGTCTGGAATGTACAACT
The DNA here is from genome assembly GCA_009867235.2 of Psittacus erithacus. Taxonomy (NCBI): domain Eukaryota; kingdom Metazoa; phylum Chordata; class Aves; order Psittaciformes; family Psittacidae; genus Psittacus; species Psittacus erithacus. The sequence goes on from WYDI02028790.1 coordinate 76,799, forward strand.
TTTTCTGTGCCATAATGTTAAGCTGGACTGCTTCTGTATTACACATTTTCATAACCTTGTACAAAAAAGTATTTACCTGCTTGGCCATGCCTGTATGAACACATATCTTTATGGTAATTTTAAGACTGCTCTTAGATTTTGTTACCACAGGATAATAAAACGAATTACACATTGCAGACTACGTTGGGTTGGTTTTTTTTTTCAGACTTACCAAAAGCTATGCTTCTGAAAAGCACCTGAGTTAAGATCTTTGCTTAAAATTGGCTTCTTGGTGCAATTGTTCAGTTTTTGTCCCATCATTCGTCTAATTAAAGCATCATCTGTGTTTGGAAACAACTGTTTTGTGATTCCTGCAAAACAGAGAGACAATATATATGAGGACTGCAAGTCAGGGAAACAATAGATATGTGATCTAAAATGCATTTCTTGCATCTTTGATATTTCCAGCTACTTCAGTTTTAGCTCCAGTTACTTTGCTGTCTCCACACACTACTTCATAGGTTTTGCATGTCCCAGCTCTGTGCTTTCCATACTGCTGTGCCTGCTCTTCGCAGACTCAAAAGGAACTCCAGGGACACAAGGGCTTCCTGTAGTGAGTGATTTGTGTTTGCTCATCCTCCCTCCCTTTGTTCTGTTCTTGATCACAGAGTCCTTTTCCTGTCCTTATCAGTCCTCATGCCTCTGAATCTTAGAGCGCTTTTTAATTAATTTTCATTTGCAGGTGATGTCTCTTTCCCTTAAAAATTCCCATCTGTTTTGCCTGGCAAACTTCTTTTGAATCCAGTACTAACAGGACTCAACATCAGGAATACCATTCCTGCACCCCTCTTCTTCATCATCTTCCCTTTCTCTTGATTTTTTATCCCCTTTCATTTCATTCTTAAGTCTTAGTTTCTATCTTTAAATAATCTGATCTACTAACTCATTTTCTATAGTCTAAAACTCCCAGGCTTCCTTCTTATTTTTCTTTTTCTCCTGTATAATGCTGACACTTCTCTGTTTGAATTCATGAGTGTTCTCACTTCTCTTAACAGACTTCTTTGACTTGTCTATAGGATCCCCTTTGTCACTGAATTCTCTGCAGCATGCTGTATTCAGTATCCTGATTATCTTCTCTGCAGCATGCTGTATTCAGTATCCTGATAATCTTCTCTGCTTCCCTTTTCAGCTTTGCCTCGACCCTTCCCCAGAATCCACCTTTAGAAGTCTTTTGTAGCTTAGAATCATAGAATCATTTAGGTTGGAAAAGACTATTAAGATCACTGAGTCCAACAGTTCTTCTCGTCCCATGAAATCTTTTAAAGTTTTCTCATACATCATGCTGAAATTGTCTCATCTTACTGCCTCTAAAGATATTTTCACTGTTTTAAACACCCCTTCCTTTTCCCATTGGACTTCGATCCTTGTTCTCTAGCTAGTTACTTCAGGACAAGAGGTGTCTGGTAACTTTTGAATCTGCTGGCCAATTTCAATAAAACTGGACCAGGGTAGAGGAGCTGGAGATAAGCTGGGAAGGAAACAGACGGTCCAAGAGAAAGGCAATGGGAGAGGGATTTTAGCACAGAATTTAGGCTATGTTGCTCAAGCATAAAGCTGTAGGTGTAAACCAAATAAAAACCACACTTCATAGGCTCACAAAATACTGTTTTCTTTAAAGCTGCTACTTCCATCCGCATCTTTCCTATGCACCAAACTTCTTCTGCCTTAAACCTCAGCATAAAACAAATTTTGTTTGCTTCTCTGATCACTATTCCTGTTTTCTATACTTACTCTCTCATTTTGCCTTCAGCGCTTTTTAAAATGTCAGAATTCATAACATTCACTAACTTCAGAATACAGCAGACATCATTCTACATTTGACCCCAGTGTGTCCTCTCTTTGCCTTCCATATCTGTTAGCATCATGATCTGAGTTTGACTGTTGTAGATTAACCTTTCAAAGGCTAAAAAAATTTACAGTATCACTGTGCCTGAGTAGCCACTTAAATAAACCCCACAAAATTCACACAACAGAAATATTGTTGCTTAGCATTTCACTGCCAGCATTTGTAACAGATGGTTAAAATGTATGTAGCTGCAGAAGGAAATATGAAACAGCACATCACCTGAGCAGATCAGCTGTTAAGCATTACAGCCCCTCCCTCAGAGAAAGCCCTCTGTCAAGTCAGTGCCACATCCAGTAACGTTAACAAGCCATCACCTATTATCTCCTGAACTTCATTCTGATTCATAGCTGGTTTTGCTGCTTTATCCTTTGAAGAGGAGGACTTTGCACCTGTCAGGCTGTGTGTAGCCATGTATTCATGTGTATAAAGTGCTTGCATCAAGTCATTTATAAACTTTTGAGGTTTGCTCTTGTTACAAAGTGCAATCTGCCATTTTTCGATCTTGAACTAGAAGACAAAATTGGTCATAGGCATAACTATTGCAGTTCTCAAGAAATATTATATAGTATTACATCTGAAGTATCTTTTAAACTTTCTTTTTTTAAACTACAATTTTGAATGGAATCTCTGTAAACTGTGTGCTTGATAGCAACACTAAAACTTTACAGCACTCCGTGGTTGGAACTATACATGCAGGTTGATTTTTTTTATCAGAATCAAGCGCTGGGGAGAGTAAGGACCCCATTCATCCTAGCAAACACTTCCCCAAGCAATCCTTATTACTCACTAGTGAAGGCAGGACATGTTCAGGCATATCTAACTCCTTCTGTTTGCACTCCATGCAGGCTGGCTGTGCTCCAGTTCTGGCACAGATTCTGTACAGCCTTGGGAGCATGGCACTATGCCCAAGCTAATATTCCTGCCTCTGAGCAGACATGCCCTAAGAACTGTGACATCTGGTCCTAAGCTTTGAGGGTGACTTCTACATGCAGCACTTGTACAGCCTAAGCATTTGAACTCTCCCAAAGGGCAGTTTTCAGATACCCTTAAGTCAGGTTAGGTTGCTTAGAAAATTAGGACTTTTAATTTTTTTGGACATGGTAGGTCAAATTTGGTGTATTGCCACTGTCAGTCAAAAATCACACCTTGATAATTTTTAATAGTTTCTTTGGGGTTTAGAACCCCACAACAACATACAAGAATGATTTCCACTGACTGGCGTGACTCAGTGCATAAGAATGTAAATTGTGAATGTAGAAGCTAGATTTATTCTTTTTGTTGCATCTTTCTATTTTTCATGTACAGCCTTTGTGCCTTCTTAGTGATGCTCTGTTATCATTACAGAGAACAGGGGATCTTCTTTACTCAGTATTGTGTATTTCTACTGGTGTCTAACACAAGAGCAGGAACATACCATTCTCCATTTACTTATTAACTGTTTAAAAAGACTGCTGGTATTTTTCTTAGATTATCTCTGAAACACTACTGTTCCTCTTTGGCATCTAAAACATTAGCTTGGAAGTTATCCTTGGATCTCAGTATTTTTTGCATGCACCCACAGTCACAGATGTGCAAAGCCACTGAAATCAAAAGCAGTTTTAAAGGGGAGCACCACACTGAATCAGGTCTGGTATTTCCCATGGAAAGAGCCTTCTGCACAAGGAACTCATTAGTCCATGTCATCACCTGAACGATGATAAAATGATTTTTACTGATGCTTATTTTTTGTATTGGTTATACTATACCAGTAAAGTTTGTACTGTATGAGGTTAATTTTTTATGCCTGAAATTGCCTTTTAACTGACCTGTTTTTCTGTCTGTTGCTCCTCATCTTCCACATTCAAAGTTATTGGTGAGCTGGAGTTACTGTGCATAGCTGCATATGAATCTGCTAATGGATTGTTAGATGCTTTCCAGACAGCATGTGAATGCAGACTGGATGCAGATGATGTCACTCCCCCTTTGAGCAGTGCTTCAGCCATCCCTACCAGTTCCTCAAAATGGGTGACTGCTTGTGGCAACACTGAAATCAAATGGAAAGTGAGGGGTAAAATAGTAACTGAAGTTTTCAGACTCTAATTAAATAAGCATGTATATTTTTGCAGTTAGATTCCTGTTATAATGCAAGAGAGTCAAACTAGTCAGCAAAGAGGCTTTAATATACTTTTTTCCTGTTCTCTCAAATGCTTACCTGCTGTTCTGCTCTCCCCACCCATGAAATGCTGGCCTCTGTTTCTAGAATTAAATAGGTCAGTTCTCTGCAAGGCCAAGAGGAACCATTACTTTATACCCATCATGGCACTAAGCATGATATTTCTCTTTTTCCTATCTCAAAATCTTTACAAGTCTGTAAAGGTATCAAACATGGGGTAAATAATGTTATGCATGATTTTTTTTTTTTTCAAAGAAGTTACATAGACTGCATAGATTTTGGTTTTATTTTTTAATCTATAAAGAATATATTTTAAATGCCCTTTTCTTCAAGTAATATTTAATTTCAAATGCAAACTTTTATTGAGTCCATTAAGAAAAATCAATTCAGAGCAAAAAGGATGCAAGAAATAAAGAATCAGCAAGACACAGAATCACTAAAGTACAGAAAATACTGTAAAAGACTAATACAAGTGCTTACACTGCAAGGCAATGGACCTAAATGTGTCAGGGAAGATGTCAGACACTAACAGAATGTTTAAAAATAATATTCAAAAAGGTGGAGATGAATGATTCAAATCAAGATGAATAACATATGGAATGGGATCAGGTGGGCAGCAAAACTGATAAGCACTTGAAAAATCAGATGAGAATAAGAAAGGAGATACTAGGCTGTCTAGGGATGGTATTATGTAGCTGGCAAGGGAAGGAGCAAAAACTCTTTAAACCTTATTCATTCACTAATGTTTGCAATTTTGGATTCAGTCTTGGCTGCTCCAGTGTAAGGGAGAGGGAGAAGTAAGAAGAGCTTCCGAGATGATCACTAACTGATGAAGGATTCATTTATAAAGGAGCCTCTGGGAAAGGACTACATTTGTTGTACCTGGAATCAAGATTACCGATAATGAGGAATTACCAAAGTAATCAGAAATTAAATCATTCCAGAATAAATAAAATTTTAGTAGATGGAGAAAGACTGCTAATAAATAGTCACTTGGACGGGTCAGTGGAGTGTTTGAGCTTAGCCAATGGTTATACACAGCATACAGAAAGGTTCTCTTGGGAACAACTGACAAGATTTGGACAGATTTTTCCATTTGTAACTCTATGATTGCATGGCTCCTGTGTAAGACATTTTTTCTAAGTGCTGCTGGAATTAACTGTTGCCATGTATCAAACACTTTGATGCTAACGGTAGGCCTTGATCATGTCAGGTGCTTGAGCGTCATAATTCCTATCCAAATGGCCTCTTACAAATCAAGCTTTTCCATGACCTTCAGGCTTTCCTCTTCATCAAAGTACTTCCCCTGATTTTACCTTGAAGCATCACCAGCGACTGCCTCAGGCGGCAGTTTTCTCTCATGGTGTCTGTCAGCTTCCTTTTGAGACCTTTTATTTTGGCACACAGTTCTACCTTGGACAGCTGAAATAAAGGCTCTTCATCCTCACTGCTACTTTCACTGTACAAAAAGCTGCTTCCTGAGTAAGGTTCTCTCTGAAAAACAAACCCATGCAAACTGCTACCTAGAGCAACAACAACATAAAATTAATGCATTAAAACTAACATTAAAATATCTGGATAAAGAGAATATTCTCTTTGTACACAGAATCTATAAACGGACTTGATGCGTTTTAATAATAGCTGTTTCTGAACATAGTTATTACCATTCCTCTTAACAGTAAAAATGAAATGTCAGTGCAATATATAACGGTTAGGTACTTCTCTCTCTGTTCTCCATTCACTAATTTTCCAAGGTAGTGTCTTTTAGAACTGTTAGCTTCACTAAAACAGAAGTCCTATGCTCCCCTAAATACATACATTCCAGTTTGCTTTTTGCTTAATACATTGAAAATGCTGAAGGTGAGGTGTTTACCTGTTTGTTAATTAAAGATGTTTCAAGTTGACTCAGGATGTTGGCAGGAGCAGATGCCTGCAATGATTTCTTTCTCTTTATATGCTTCATCATCTTCCCCTGTAAACAGGAGCATAATAGCGCCTTTGCATTCCTATAGAGCCTTTCACTACAGTATCTCCTATTATACCATTAACTTGTATTCACCGTGCACTTGACATTCTCAGTTAGTATTTCTAAAAAATATGTTTGTAACTTTTATGTTTCCTTTTCCTGTATTTTGTCAGTGCTGATCTCAGCACAGTGCAAAGCTCAGAAAACCTGATCCTTTTGCTTTCTTATGCAGGGGTCAGATTTCTGTCTTATGGGAGGAAATATAATAGAGCTACAGAGCAGCCATGTCTTGAACAAGACTTTTCTCTTTAAGTAGCAAAGGACAAAATCTGCTGGCCTAATTACTGTGACAGGTTCTTGTGCTGAGGCACTACATGAAGATGCCTACATTTATGATACATATTTTTGTATTATATTGTGAATAACCAATAATTACAGTCTGTTTCGTTCCATTACAGACCTACCAATATCAGGCACAGAAAGACAGAAACTCACCTCTTCTTTATCCAGGTCACTGTCTTCACTTTCTGAAAATATCATTTCTATCCTCTTCCTCTTGCCTTTTCCAACGACTTGTATTTTTGTAATTTCATCTGCTTGTAATATCTTTTGCATCATTTCCACCAGCTCTTGGGGGTCATCTGAAGTGATGGGATAAAAAAAAAAGAAGTCCAAAGCACAGAAAATCAGGTAGCAATACAAACAGATTAAAATTTCCTATCAGGCAAATGCTCCGGAACTACACTCACCACTCATGTACACAACTTTCACCAGGTGCCTTTCCGTCTTTCTTTCTCCCACAGGCCAGTTTACTAGCACGTGCTCATTTGGTTTCAGAAGTCTTTCTAGATCGTTGTCATCACTGGGAAGGTCCTGTATCCATGAAGTCTCTCCAATTTGCAGTGAATTATCATTTACAAAATCAAACAGTGTGAATTTTTTCATTGTTAAGTGGTTTCTGGTCACACAGACACTGCCTGCAGGATATCATTGGAAAAACAGCTGTTACCGTGTCATGCCACAGGAAAAGCCCCAAAGAACCTTCCTATTCCTGAATATTGGTATTTATCTTGTATGAAAATATACTGGACAAAGAAGTGGAAACTAGCCAAGCAGCATGTTGTATCTCCCCTGAAAGATGGGAGATGGGTTCCTCATTATATGTACATCAGACAGTTGCCTCCAAAATTATGCACAGAGGACAGCCTGCATTCACAGAGCCCTTACTTCCATATTACTATGACACCTAATCTATCTCCTGTCTGGGATCTCTGTTACTGTGACATTTGCCCTAATGAAAGTTTTCAGTCCAGCCCCTGACTAAAAGATACAGGTGTGATAAAAAGTCCCTAGAATGAAGGAAAGTACTAGCTATACATGCTATTAAGAGGGTTGTATGACTTCCAGGGCTGTATTAACCATGTCACAGGCAGCAAGATGTACAATTGCAGCCACATACCCAACCAGAATAATGCATGACAACTGACTGGGTGAGGTATGACACAGTCTGGCAGTGGAAAATTTGACATACAAAAGAAATGACAGGACTGGAGGAGAGCTGAGCTGCTTCATGAGAAGTAATATCAACAAGGAGAACCGACTCCAAATATCCTTTGGGATAACCTAAATCCTTTGCTTAAATAAAACAATACTTTCAAAGCAAAGGATCGTTTCTGAGCTTTTTAAAGCACTGAAGTTCTGTACTGGGAAAGGGAACAAGTCATACTTTGTGCTTCATTTTTCTAATTAAGCTGATACGCCTATACAGAAGTGTGAAATGTAACACACATTATTAAACTCTACTGGAAATGTAACCAGTTTATTTAAGTGTTTCCATTATACTTGAAGACATTTTATACTTTAAAATTATTAAATCAGAAAAACTAATAAATGGAAAATCTGATTTTGTCAAACCTTGATATTTTTTCCAGCAAACATATGGTTTAGCCTGTCAGTTCATAGAGGTAAAATACTTCTAAGGAGCTGAAAACTCATAAATTCCCAGATCTGATAGCATGACTTGCGATTTACTTGGCCTCCATCAGTCAGAAGCAAATCTAGTGCCTCATGCAGCAGCTGCCAAAAAGGAAACTCAGAGCTGGAAGGGAGAATTATGTAGGGCTATTATGTCAAAGTGAGAAAATCTGGCTGCAGTGCTTCAAGAGGTAATGTCAATTCGTTTGGAAGCCCAGCTCACCCCTATTCACCACGTCTGTACTATGTCTCAACAAAGCTGGCTTTTCACAGAGAAGTGAACTTGTTAATTTGCTAAAGACAGCTGTGTTCTTGTCAACATGTTTACTGATACAATGAGGTAAGTGGCGTAAGAAATCCACCATTAAAGAGAATATTAAATCATGCTTTTATGCAGAATGTGTTCAGTGTGCTAGTAGTAGGATTTCTAAGTACTGCCCTGCTGAAGAAAGGAGACTATGTTTGCAAGAATTCATGTTAATCTTTAAAGAGAGTTAGAAAGACTGGGAACATCCCTCCCATGTAAATGGAGAGGGATGAAGTCTGAATATCTATGGAAAGGAAGCAGTCTGAATATCTATGCCTAGCATGAATCACCATAGGCCTCATTCTGCCACTGATCCTCATACCTCAGACAGGGATCATTCAAATGAACAAATGTACCGACAAAGCAGAGCCCAAAGGAAGAAAAGTTTCAGCATTGACCTCACTAGGAATAGGTGATGCCCAAAATGAAACAGCATGTTTGCGCTAACAACAACCTGCAGCATTTAAAACATTTGGTGTATGCAATCACAGTGGGCATCAGTATTCTTCCTTCTTTTTCAAAATGCTTATGGGTATGTACCCCAGTCAGTTAACATGAAGATGTTAACTTTCACCTCTGATTAATCCAGCACAACAATCCCCATCACACAGTTCTTTGATTCTCAAATGAAGTACTTTGAGCTTTCCCATCCTTGGCCCTTGTGAGCTACTTCATTACCCTCCTAAAAGCCCATATAAGATGAACAGAATTGCAGCAAAGTTCAAGCTGCCAGTGTGCTGCAACTAACAGCTGATGGACTGACTTCTGTATTCTTTTAACGTTTCCCTGTAGTCCTCTAGCAGTCTGTATGTTGTCTCTCATTTTGTATTGAGACAAATCTTCTCTGAGTTATGGGACATTCTTGTGGTCTGCACTCACAGGGTTAGCAAGTAAGCCCCAGATTTCCAGGGACAGATTGATACACAGGCTGTTCACATTATGGAGGGCAAGTGATGACTCCCCATGGCACTGGAGATATTCACATACACACTGTGCCAACACTGTGCACATTGATAGTAGTTCAACAGCTTTTGAAAGGTATCAGACTTGCGTACATGTACGACAGCTTAATGAAATCAATGTGCATGTGGACTTCTGGATGTTTGGAGCCCATGACAACAGTGTAGTGCTAGTGGTAGGTTCTGTTAAGCACACGGCCTGCAAAATTCCCCATAGTCTTTACACCAGACAAGCATGTGGATCCGCAAAAATCTATCCCACCACTCAAAGCCAGGGACAGTTTTCACCATGGTCATGTCAGGATTTGGAGCTCAGTAGTTTGTCTAAGTTATCTGTAAAACTCTTCTAAGCTGTCAAGATTCTTGCCTGCAGTGGGAGGATGTACTAGTAAACAGCTAAACTGACTTTACCAAGAGCCTTAACAGCTGCCAAGTTAAAATACAAGCTACACAGGATGCTGAGAGAAATGAAGAATGCATTTCACAGATAGTCAAGGAGGAGGGATGGGGTTGAAGCACTCCTTTAACTCCTGGTATGAATCTGAAAGCCACCCAGCAGCTTCCCGAGGCTTGTGCTTGGTCCTCTTGCTCCTGCTGCTTTTGATGGGACCAAGGCAGGAAAGCAGTTGTGGGGCAGCAACAGTAACTGGCTACATCCCCACTCCTCTGCTGCAGCTCTGCTGGGCACAAGCTCAACTGCTTGCATTACAGATAAAATGACAAAATTATTACATTGCCAAATAAAAGGAACAGAGTGCAATAGTTGATAGTATTTTTCTGTCATGGAGCTATGGCCTCAGCTTCTGCAGTAGACATTAAGCTATGTCTTTTCACAGAATTTATTGTGACAATCCATGGGCACTGGGAATAATACTTAACTGTCTGCTGGCATCATCTCTAGCCAGTGACTAAAGGGAATGGAAAGGTAGAACAAAATGTCTCTAATGAGGAAAAGGAACAGTAAAATACTTCACTAACTGGAAGTGAAGTCCTGCCATGTTTTCTCACCCTGTTCTCCCACTGGAGTCAATGTGAACCTTGTCTGAGTCAGGACTGCTGGAGATGCCTCCCTCTAAAATGCTTTATTTGCCAAAAGAGACCAAAGACAAAATATACTGTACCACTAGGAAAAAAAAAAAAGCAACACAGCAAACCAAAACCAAAAAAACCTTGGGGACTGGTATTGACCTTACCAAACTTTTATTGCCTTAATAGTGAGAGGTTGTCTAGCCATGTTTGCCTCAGTCACCACAGAAAGAGAGGTGATTCATCTCACCCCAAGACATGCATTTAAAAGACAGCAGATGACTTACTCTCCGGAAAGCCTGTTTCTCTCCACTGACTATCCAGGGGTAGGTATGTCTCCTTAACAGAAGCTGCCACGGCCCAACTCATCCTATATTAGTTTTTTCTGATTTTGAATAGTTGGACAGATTCCAGCAGACCTTCTGCTATAGGGAACCAAAAGGATAAGGTCTTTTAATGTGTATCTGGTTCCATTTTAAATCTTTCTAATACAGTTCTGCAAGCCATCACATAAGATTTCTGACACAGCGTTCTTTGTTCAGTTGTTTAACTGGAAGATATTTAATGGTTCACAAACATTACTGTGCATGCAGCTACTAAGCACAGAGAGAATTAAATGACCTTTGAAAGCCACTTATGTTTTGCGAGTTACTTAATTCTGCTCTATTCTCCATTTGAAAACACTCACAACTTATTTGAGAAGTACTGAAATGCAAATCTATGATTTTTCACTCTTCTAAGACAGAAATCTCTTTACTTTTTCTAAAAGCAGGTTATTTGTAGAAGGGGTAAAAAGAAAGAAGAAGCCATTTAATTTTAAAGCTCTGCAGAGAAAACATTAATTTTTACAAACATGTTAACACCTCACATTCTGCACAGATGCTACACATTTGCACGCAGAATATTGTTACTAAGCAACCCCAAAAGCCAGAACAAAAAAAAACAAAAAACAAAAAACCAACAAAACCACAAAAGTCCTTTAAAGACATATCTCACCCTTTGACTGACATAGTCTGTTCCATTCAGCCACAGTTGGCAGATGGCTTGCTGAGATCATTAATTCTCTTTCCTTTCAGTAAACACAGTGTAAAGTATTACAAATGTACAACATGAGATTGTATGCCTACTCATTGGGTCTGATTCTGCCATCTTAAAATAGGGCTATGCCACCGATTTCAGCAAAACAAGAAACTGTACCACAACTGTGCAACACAGATTCTTAATAAAGTACTAACATTTTATATTATCTACCCTCTAAGTCCAGCCTTTGGTAATCCCAGTTTTCTTTGAGGAAAAGACCCCATTCATCTACCTCACTCAAAATTATTTATTTCCAGTACAGCATAATAAATTGTAGTCACAGATTTGGTTTGCGTTACTTAGACTGTGGCATTTTATACTGAACCTGTGAGGACACTAAATACAACATTGGTGTAAAACTCTTGAGCTGCGCTGAAGTCTCAAAATCCCCAGCACTCTGTGGCAAGTATATGATGGAAAACATAACCACACTGAAGAATGTTATATACTTTCTTGTGGGTTCTAATCCTATTCCCCTGATACCCAGTGTAAGATTTACTAACGATTTCAGAGGAATTAGGCACTGTTGGAAGAAAGCAGAAGTGTTGTTACCACTCAAAAGATTTACAATGTGATATCTTAGTCATTTTATGGGGAAATATGACTTAAAAGCACAAATCTGCTTCTCTCAGCTGAGAAATACAGAGCACAGATTTTCCAGAATCATCAGTATCGCTGTGTTCCAAATTCATCTGGAAACCTGGGGGAGCATCTATGAGAACATTACTACAACTTTCAAGATTATAAATGCACAGAAATGATCCCACTTGTCTTCCACAGGAAGGATAAAATGACGTGATTTTTGCAAGTGCTATCCAACATGTCATTTCTTGACGATAAAGCGCTCTCCTGGTGTGACTAGCTATGAAATAATCTGAGTTACTTATCTAAACAGCAATCCTATTCATGGTAAAGGAACATCTTCTGGCCTTATTTATGCAGATAGTCTTGCTGACTTCAAAGCCTCAGCAGCATTTACAATCCACAGGATTATATGCAGAATTTGGCCCATACTTTGTCCCACAAACCAAAATCTATTTGAGTGACACAATGTATTCATGAAGCCATTATTATTTTTCACAGTAGTGCCCTCCCTGAGTTTTAGCAACCTAGAAGTTCTGTAAAATAACGTTAGTATCTAAATATGCCAAAACCCTTTGCAAGACTGTGGCATAAATCAAATCTTGAAGTTTGTTGGAAAAGATCTAATTTTTGTATCAAAACAATAATTTTATTTGTAATACTGAGTAATAGGAAAGGATGAATAATTCATTTATTAAGCAGGTATATTTAGTAAGCCTAGAAATACTAAACTTTTGTTCTAACTAACAATTCATTCTACTAACAGTGAAACAGTGTTCATTTTAATTAATTACAAGACTGTAACCTAGCACTGTTATTGGGCTTTCAGTGCAAGATTTAGTTCTAGATTAAGATGCTTACATTTAGGTGTTACTGTTGCATCACGTGTCTAATTTACCACTGCAGTCACTGGAGAGCTAGGGGTCAGTTTGGCTTCCTATATGCAAGTATCTAGTGCCAGTGTCCTCTGGTATTCTGCTTCGCCTTCAGCTGCTAGTCCAGAAATGAAAATCTCCCACAGGTCTTTTACCTCAACTGCCATCCCTTTGGCGATGTCTCAGTCTTCAGCAACTCAACAGTCATAAGAGTCAAGCCCTTACTGAACACAACTGAAACACCCTGGAGAACAATTCAGCTTATTTCAAATGCTCTAGGGCTCAATTCAGTTGCCTAAAAATAAATGTGTTGTGCAACGTTAGATGCCATAAATTGTTATACTTGACCTCCAACTGCTTCTTCTGATGGGCACATGTCCCACACAGGGACTAAACCCTCTCCCAGGCTCATGAGGGTAGTTACTAACTCCAGGCACCTCAAATGACACTAAACACACCAGTTTTTGAAAGTGAATTTTTCTCTGGGCCCCAGTGATTGAACTGAGTTTAAATAGCTTAGATACCTCACATGCTAATAAACCACATACATTTATTTATTTTTATCTTAATCCCATACTCCGTGAAAGATCCCCATGAAGATGCCAAATGACAAGACACATGAAGTTATCTTAATTCTACATCTCAGATTAGTATTTTTATTACATAGCTATTTCAGAGCCAACAGATGGAAAACTAATACCATTTTGATTGGCTTGTTCACAAATGCCATACTCAATGAAATGTACTAACATACAAACCAACCAAAATCAGTTTATTTATTGAGCTGGATGAGACACCCAAGCTACAGGAATTTGAATAGTCACATGAAAGCTCTTTCCATGCGGGTTAATATATCCAAAGTCTTAGAAGCAGTAAGTAGCCTGGGAGGAGAAACAAGTCAGCGTGGCTCTATAGAGTCCAACACTTGGCTATACTCATTCTGACCGGGCTTGGGTAATTCCACAAAATACCTCTTAACAGCTCCCAAATTATAGAGGTTAAAGACCAGTGATGCATTCACTTATTTTGTCTAAAGATGTTTATGGGAAGGCAACATCATTAGGGAAAGTCTGACCACATGCAAATCTGTGCTGAGGTGCAAAACCTCTGCACTTGCTCATGCAGCCAAACACCGTTTTCCTAAAGGCTGAAAAATAATTAGACATACTTTCCACATGCAACTAACGTGCTTTCAAATTGGACTTGTTCAAAGAAACCCACTAATAACTTGATGTACGAGTGTATAAGAGAATGAATCTAACTCCTTTTATAAGATGGCATAAGTTACCTTCTATCTTTTGATAAACTGTGCTGCCCCAAAGCCTTGCTATTGGTAACATTCTCCCTTCAGCTATAAGAGCACAGAAGTGAAATAGCAGGTAGGAAATCCCAGGCTTGAGGTCTAGTTGGTATTTAATAATCTAGTGGCATCTTAACTTTCTTTACTCATATGTCTTAACTGGCTGTCATAGGTGAGTGAGATAGATTAGAAGTCATGCCTGCTCTTTTACTCCAAAGCTCCTCCTCAATTGCTCTGTTTTTGCAGCATGCTGGTAGGAGGGAATGAACTGTATGATCTCCAGTTAAAGAAAAAAGATCTGCATTACTATTAAAGGTCATGAGCTAGAACAAGAGACATATACATTGTCACCTTACTCCAGGGACTATTACTACAACTATGAGGAGCTCTGTGTGTGCTTAAAGAATCAGCAGAAAGACATTTCCCTGCAAGGACAACAACCTCAAACCTGATTAGAGCTATTTTTCCCCTTTTTCCCCCTCCCATAAAATTGTCTTTTTAGTGTATGTAGTTCAACCTAACTTTATAAATTAATATAAGAGCTAAGCAACCAGTGTTGTATATCAGTCTGAAACAATCCTTAAACAACTTCCAATTAGATACATAAAATACTAATGAAGTGCAATTCCCTCTGGGATGCAAAGCCACATTCAGATTGACAACTGCTACACTAAACACTGCCAAAAATGAATACAGAACAAATTTTAACCAAGGACAAAGGGGCATACCACTGCTGTAATTAAAAAAAAGCCATAGGAGTTTTAGCAGTATATTTCCATCTGGGCTCAAGATCAGCCTCTCTGTCTGCGAAGTCAATTTATGCCCACAGAATCCCTGCCAGCATTTTTCCAGCAACACTGTAAGCCATGAGTGTACAGCTGCATGGCTCACAGTCCCTTCGATTTATATTCAGTCTAATAAACAGAGGGAATCAAAACATGCAAGTTGTGTGAGTTGATGAGCCTGCAGAATAAAGACAAGTACCTCTACATATATTAAGCAGGCAGGAATTTGGTTTTACATGGTCACCTAAGACACCTGCAGATAGCAGGATGTTGCAGTCGTGGAGGGGCCTAGTATGCAGCACTGGAATCATGCAGTTTGGTCTTGGGTAAATCATACAACCTTTACAATTTAGCTTCTTTTTCAAAGGATTTGAAACAACAATACATATTTTCCTAATTTCAGTGATATTGTAAGGATTAACTAATTGCTAGCGTGCCTTCCAAACATAGAAAGCACTGTATGGCACTAACAATTTACCAAACTTGGCAGAACAAAGATGTGCAATAATCCTGGGGAATTTAGAACGTATCATTTCTCATTACAGATTTTTTTTAAATGTGATGCTTGTATCAAGCTAGAAATTGTTTTCCTCTCAGCTGAAGAATGTATTTTATAAGGTTTAATCATCTACCACAAACTCCCACATATTCTCATACATCACACTTAAAGTGCTAGGACAGCATGTAACCTGTGAAGTAGAATATTGAAGGGGATGGTCAATTATTTCATAATATAAACTTCATAATATTCATATATGATGATATTTTCTGTATTTAGTTTGCTTGCTTCTTTGGTTTCTACTGTATTTACTTTTTTATTAGTAAATCAAAAAGTAGATTAGGTTCCTGTTTGCTTAGAAAAAAAAAAGCAAATATTTTGTTAAGAAGTCTTAGATGACTAAAGAACCCTTCTAACCAGTTAAGGAGTCACTTCAGCAGAATATTTTGCTTAATTATAATTAAGTAGTAGAAACACAGTCCTTAAATCATAGCTACATAGCAGTGAAAGAAAATTATCTTATCCTTTCACTTCCTCAGCAACTCTTCTGAAATCATATCATGTATCATCTCCTATTCTCACGTCCACATCACCAGATCTATCATGTGACCTCTTTCTTTTGGCTCACTGATACAGGGACCCTTATAATCGCACAATGAGGTCCACAAAGCTTGAATCTGCAGGAGCAGAGTGCCTGCATGGCATTGTGGAGTGTCCTCGAATCCCATGGCTCTCACTGAGGGAGGTCAGCACATGTCTGCAGACATGGTTTCTCCACTCAAAATGCCATCGTATTTTCTTCCTACAATTATTTTTCTCCTCCTTCGATCCTAACCCACAGTACTCACAGTTTCTTTCAGAAAGCATTACTGAACCTCATGTAAATTGACAAGGAATATGCACTAGTCCGCAGACTGTATTGTACTTCTGCATACCTGGCAATGGTAAAGGTAAGGGAAGAAAGTACCTCTGCCTTCAGTCTTGCCAGGCAAGACTGCTAAGTCAGAACAGGTTATCATAAAAGACTAGCTGAAAGAATATTTTAGGTCAACTCTGCCTTGCCTCCCCTGCAGAAAGGCTGCTGCTGCTACAACACATTTTCAGCTCAACTCTTCCATTAAACTGCAGAAGTTTGACATAATTTCTGCGCTGTTCCCTGCCCTCACACAACTTGGGAAAACTAGCAAATAACTGCATCCAGAGTGACTACAACCAGAGAAACATCTTCCTGTCCTGTCTCTTTCCACTTCAAACATTTGCTGCTTGCCTCTTTGCTGTGGAGTCTCTGAAACTGAACTTTCTTTTTTGATTCCTCTGCCAAAGTAGTTACCACCACCTCCTCCCTCAGCATTGCTCATGTAAAAGGCTGCTTCCATGCCAAAAACTTCAGTTATGCCTGTGACTCTGTTGCTGCCTTGTTTCCCTCTGATCCTCATCAAAACAAACATCTGCAGGATGCTACCTCCCACCTTCTCGCACCTCCACGTCATGCAATGGCAACAGTACCCCTTATTTATTTCAGGGTTGATGGCTGCCTTCTAAGATTACAAAATCCTTTTGGACTTAATTCAGCCTCTCAATAAATCAGATCTGTGTTCTGACCACCCTTGCCATTCCACACACTCTTATCACAGTCAGTTGCAACCCTCCGTTACCTTCTTTTACTTCCTCTTCTCTGAAATAGCTTCACCTCCGGGATTCTCCGAGGTCAAATCTCAGCTGAGAGGTTTTGCTTTAACCTTCTCTCTTCATTCCTTTTCTCTTTTCTGTTTATCATCCTTAAGATTTATGAAAAGTTCCCTAGAAAACATGCTGTAAAGAAGCTTAGATTAAAAATGCTGTACATGTAGAGCCTCTTTTAATTTATCTTTATTAGTATTTGAGAAAAAAAAAAAAAATCAACAACCCAACATCTACCCACAAGTAGTTTGCTTATATTAATGTGAAATAACTTCACCAAACTTAAACTTTATTCACCATGGAAGTAAAATTTTAACCACACTACCACACCCTGCAGTATTTAACAAACAGAGCAGCAATGAATATAAAGAAAGCCATAGCAGCAGTTTGGAGTACATGTGAGACAGTTGACTCAGAAGCCTAGAGCAGTAGCTTTCTGAAAAAACCACACACATCAGCATTTCTTGCACTAAACTGTACACTCTTTCGCATTTGAAAAAAAATACTAAGCAGTTGTCATGAAATTTATCCTTTTGGCAAGATATTACCCTCAAGACACCAGTGAGTTTCCAGTTTTAGAAGGGAAAAGCTATAAACCTTAAACCAAGAAGCTAACATTAGAGATTTGTCTGTCAGATGTTTTCTATGCACTGTTACCCGAGAACAATGTGAAAATAACCGTTCCCTCTCACTTCACTGCCATTTACCATGCAGTCACTGCTGTGGTACCTTTCTTGTACCATCCCCTTCTGAAACAATAAATCAGTGCAGAGCCAAAGGTAGCAAAGTTTCCTGTTTCTGCAACGCACTGCAGCGAAGCAGCACTGCAGCAGGGCAGCACGCTGCCAGGAGGTTCACTCTGATTTGCTTCATGTTACAGTGAGGGAACATGAACCATTCGAATAATCTCCAGGTAATCTGCATTAAAACCATTTTACTGCAGTGTACTGCGGTATTAGGAAAGATTTCAATATCCCACCACGTGATGCAAGACAACCTTATAGCATTTGTCGGTTCCCAGGCAGCGAGGGAAAGCTTTAAATCACAGGCTGCAACGTAGCAACTTTCCATGTTACAGAGCAACACGACAGGCTATTCTGGCTCACTACACTAGCGTATAGTGTGAAATGATACAAAATTCCTGGAATAAAATATTATAGACCTAAAAGCCAACTCTCTTTTTCCTTTCTTTACTTAGTCTCCCAACCTGGTATCCAAAGAATCTTTTAATGAAAATGGATTTCCCTAACATTAAGGGTACAGTGAAGTGTTACAATGTTATTAGTATTCCAGAGGCCATTTTTCCCTCTTCTACTCAAGCTACCATGGATATGTTTCCCACTCTCCCCTTCCAGCTTGCATATTTTGTAGTTAATTCAAATCTGCACATATGCTTTTCTATATAGTTTTATAGCAGCCATAAAGCAGTAGCATTTCAATGTTATTCCAATGTTTACACATAGAGATTTTCAATATTTCTATGAAGTTACAGAGTCACACAATAGTTTGGGTTGGAAGGGACATTTAACAGCCATCTAG
Organism: Psittacus erithacus; assembly: GCA_009867235.2. Classification (NCBI taxonomy): domain Eukaryota; kingdom Metazoa; phylum Chordata; class Aves; order Psittaciformes; family Psittacidae; genus Psittacus; species Psittacus erithacus. The sequence continues at coordinate 95,408 of WYDI02028790.1, forward strand.
TCCAATCCCCCTGCAATGAGCAGAGACATCTTCATCATGCTCACAGCCCTGTCCAACCTGACCTTGAAGTTTCGGAAACGTTTCTCAGATTTATTTGCTCACATCAAAGATGCATGAAAAGAGCATGGATTTTGTCTCGCATTAACCTAACTTTTCCCTCAGTAACACAGGCAAGCACACTACCACAAAACAGTACCTGGATGTATTTTCAGCACCTGGGTTTTTTTGGCTTTTAGTGGTAAGAGGCAGTTTAGAACTGCAATTTCAAAGACCTCAGAAACGGACTGAAATACGGAGCGTCGTCAAAGTAACAGCTACAGAGGCAGCGACAGTGACTCTGTCACTGTCCGCATGAGCAACCCGCACGCGCCAGAATGTTTGCACCGCACTTGACGCCTCAGCTCGGGCCGCAGCTCGCTGCAGTTTACTGCAGTACGAGGGTACACACAGGGCATGGCCCCGCCACAGCCTCCGCGGCAGCAGCCCCTGCACCACCCAACTTCTACACGGCTTCCGCGCAGGAATCCCCTTAGCGAGCGCGCAAACCGCACACTGCCCAGACACCGGCGTGTGCCCTGCACCTCGCACCGGGGCTCTGCCCAAATCCCAGTCCCAGGACCTGGGGTCGGCGCAACGCGGTGGCCCTGTCGGACGTGTCCTGTCAGCACTCCCCAGCCCCTGCTCCCGCGGCAGCGCGGACACCACACCGCGATCCACGTCGCCGGCTCCGCCTGCCCGGGGCGCCGCCGCAGAGTGCCCGCGCCGACAGGCGCAGGCCAGCATAGGCGACCCCTGGCGCGCCCCGCCCCCCCGGCCCTCGCCCCTCAGGTGAGCTCGGCCGCGCGGGAAGCTGCCCCGGTACCTGGCGGCGGCCATTTTCCGCCTCCCTCTGCGGCAGCTCCCGCGCGTGATGTCAGCGGCCGCCCCGGCCCAGTCCCCGCGGCGGCGGGTTGCGCTGCGCCGCGATCCTTCCTTCCTCCCCCCCTCCCTCCCGCCGGCGGTGGCACCCCCCCCCCCCCCCCCCCCTCCCCCCCCCCCCCCCCCCCCCCCCCCCCCCCCCCCGCCCCCCCCCCCCCCCCCCCCCCCCCCCCCCCCCCCCCCCCC
>WYDI02028791.1:0-65961 GCA_009867235.2 Psittacus erithacus
CATTATATCCCAGGCAAACCTTTCAAGTTCCTTGCCTCTCAGACTATGACAAGCCATGTGTTGGGGCACAAGCTTCGGGGAAGAGCATCTGCTCCACTGAATCACAAGATGGGATAGGGATTACGGCCCCAGGCTGTGGCTGGTGGGGAGGAACCAGGACCTAGCAGAGTTCCTTTTGCGGCAGACGTGCCCTTTAGCTGCAAACCCACAGTGGGAGGAAGCTGTGGCTCTTCCTAGGCCACATGAGCTATAGCCTGGGCTATTGCACACTGTGGAGTTGGTGCTGGAAGTGGCTCTTGCTCTGCGGGAGCTGCTGTGTCTGCATGGGTAAAGAAAGGTAAAGGTGCCTTCACTGCTGCTGTCTCATGAGGATGACTAAGGCCCCTTGATTCCTGGTGTGGGCATGGTCCCACAATGACAGAGCTTGGTGTTTTCAACCCACTTGCTTTCCTGATGCCGCAGTCAAATTAAGGGTGTTGGAACTGGGTGATGGCTGTAACAGCCCATCCTTTCCTATATTTGTGTTCCCAAACTAGCCCTCATTCGCAGCTTTGGGTAATTGATTTCTGGTCTCTCACACCTCTTATTTTCCAGTCAGTTTTAATTGCCAGGACTTTATTAGCTGGCCATTTAGTCTGGGTTAACCCAATATTATTTTTTTCTGCTGACCTTACAATCTCTTTCCTATAGGCTGAGTTAAGCTACTCTCCCTTCAGTCAATTTATAGTACAGGCTTCAGTGCAGACCATTAATTTTAACCTGGGATGTTTGGATGGCTTATTTAATGTTAGGGAGGGATATACCAATATCTATCTTCTTATGGTCGTAAATTAGCTGTGGGGTTTTTTAGTAACTTACTATTAATGGGCTCCCTAAGAATATGAACTGAGGTTGTGTTTGGAACAGGGAAAAGAATAATTTTTTCAAACCCCATAACATTTACAGGGGCTAGATCACTCTTCCACGACACTATAAAGATGGCACGTGCTATGTGTTTTCTTCTCCTGAGCTTAAATCACAAGTCAGCAGTGGTGCAGATAAATCATAGAATGGTTTGGGTTGAAAAGGACTTTAAGATCATCTAGTTCCAACCCCCTGCCACGGGCAGGGACACCTCACAGCAACGACAAGTGCAGCAAATTTCTGAGGGAAAGTAGCCTGTTCTTTTCAAAACAAAAAAGACAAAACAAAACACAAAACCAAAACCAAGCACATAACAATAACCCCCACTCCCAGCTCCCAGCTCCAAAGACATATACGCATACAATAAATCTGTTTGAAACAGGCCGGTATTAACTGCTATGGGGGTAAAGTACACAACTGTTGGCTCAGCTACAACTCCATTTCCTCTTCACTAAGGAGAAGAAAACCATATATCAACATTCAACATGTAAGAGCAGAAATCACAAGGGAAATTCTAAGACTTTTATCTTCCTTGCCACAGTACCACATTCTTGTTTTGTTGAAGAAACAGGATTGTTTGCAGAATATCACCTCCTTGTCAGCAGGCAGTTTCTCAGAGTTAATTATAAGAGAATTGCACTTTGAAGCAATCTCTCATTTGGAGGTGTAGACCTCTGTGAGAGCGCCCGCAGCTGTGGCTCCTCCAGTCTCCTTTGGCCATGAGGTATGTTATGGGATCACTTCTGATTTGAGGGGTACGCAGCCCTTACTACTGACCGTAAATGGAAGTAGTAATTTGAGCAATACTTGTCATTCTGTTTTAGTGCATGTAAATTTGAGGCTTGAAATGACCAAGGAAAGCAAGCAGCTATGCGGTGCCTGTATGCTTCAGTCTGAGAGTTTTCACTTTAGTTCGGGGGGGAGGGAGGGGAGGGGCACTCCCGAATTTTCTCTCTTGATTTTTATGTGTGTCACTGTTCCAGTGCCGAAAACAAAAGGCCTTGGATCTCCTTGTGGGAGTGAAATATGTTGCTTGCTCTTTGCAATGGGGGTTCTAGGCAGCTTAAAAAGAAAGTAAAAAACCCCCAAAGAAAGATAAAAACCCAGCTCTCCAAAAATGTGCCTGAAATCTCTGCCCTTCTTTTTAAGCTGTGAGCCCTGCTGTGCAGATGCTCGTTTCTTCTGACCTGCTGAATGTTGGAGCTAAATCGAAACACACTTTGTTCTCTCTCTTTGACAGAGTTAGCACATGTTGAGGGAATCACAGGAGCAGTATTTTGGCACAAGTACCCAAAATCCTAACACATGCACACACGCTGCCTGATGTTTCATTTCAGGTTATAAACTGGATTACAACATGCTTTTACCCTGTGGGCATTACCCAGGGAAACCAGGCTGGATCTGCCTGATGCATAGAACAGATCTGGTAAATGATTGCCAAGTGACAAGTAAATGAGGTATGAGGACTCTGTATTTTTAACAGGAATTTAGATTACTTTTCAGCCATGTTAAATGATTATTAATACAATTTACCTCACTGGTGCAAGAATTGAATAGATTTATTCTGTTTTGGAAACTGTGCTTGGAAAGCTTAGGACAACATTTTAAACTTCTGAAATAACAATATCTGTTGTAATTAAGTCAGAGTAGCACAGACAGTGTTTAAACCCCACATTTTTTGTTCTTGATGCAAATGGACCTTTGTGTCCTTTTATTTGTGGGAAGCTTTGTTAGCCTCAGTTAGCTGAAATACTTGCATATGATTTGCTTTTTCAAAAGAAAAGATACACTGTATTTAGAGATGCAAATACTACCTAGTCTGCGAAACCCACCAGCTGTTATACTGGGAGACAAAGCTAATTCTATGTTGCTTTATTTCAGTAGTGTCTGCTTATTCACAAGCATCTTTTTAACAGCCTTCTCTGCATAGCTGTAGAATACCGGACACCGAATTTCTTTTGGTATTAGCCTAGTTAAATCTGAATTGATCTGTCATTTTACCTTTTTTTTTTAAATTTAAACAAGTAAATAGATTAACTAAGAGAATATACCTTTGCATTAATGTTTGTACAACAGCTGAGCCGACTGTTAGCTCTGATTTTCATGTTCCTTGAATATGAGTTTACTAGTTCCTGCCTTAAGTGTTTGACTTGAGTCTGAGTCAGGTCAAATACGCAACTCTGTAATAGAAGAAACTGCTGATGGTTTGTGTGTCAGTAACACAGTTTTCTGAAGAGGTTCTTTGCTGCTTCTTTAAACATCTGGCGAGACAAAGGGCGCTTGTGGGGGTCTTTTGTTGCTGGAAGTTGGAGCAGGGAAGAATTATATCCCAAGAAATACTTTGAATCCTGGAAAAATCAAGGCGGAATTGTTGAGTGTTAAACTTTGTCTCCTTTACAAACGAAAGTGCTTTCGTTTCATCTGTGGCGACTGTCCTGGTAATGGGCGTTACGTAATATTTACTTTCCCCTTCGGAGTTAAATCCTTTTTCCGACTCCCAAGTAATATTTGCATATGTATTTCTTAGCAGCATTGAGATGCCAGATGCACAGCGGTGGCCATGCCTGCCTGCTAATCCTGTAATAACATTCTGGTGACCAAATTCAATGGCCCTGCGCGGAGCCTTGAAACAGCTGATTGCTGAGTAGGGAGGGAAAAAAAACACCCAGCAAATCTCGTCGCAGCTCTCTGCTGCATCCCTATCCCACAATCCCTTGCACCATTTGCTGCAGTCTTTCTACACAGGCTGAGTGAGAAAAAGACATGCTAAATAAAGATTGATTGGTTTGAATCCCGAAGGGGTCTCCCCCTTGTAAATGACCCAGGGGAAAAAAATTCATGACGACTTCTCTGGGCCTCCTCTTGTTCTTCCATTTTTCTTTCCACCTGTCCTCTCCGTGGAATGGAGCGTCATTCCTTGGAGCACAAAATCTATCATGCATCTAATAATGACTGTGCTGTGACAGGGATTCTGAGACAATCTTGCGCGTGAGGCTTGCAATATTGACAGATGATGGTTTGTTCGTTTGGATTACTGCGGACCTGCAGCTCCGTCCCTGCAAGGATTTTATGCTCAGCACTGCACTGATTAAGCTATTTTTCTACAAAGATGGGTAGGTCTAAATAATGCTCAAGTTCTCTCAGTGTTATTCCTGGTGGCTGCTGCTGCGTTGCTCCTTCTGTTTTGGCCACCAATCGTTCATTATGCTTCTGCATGCTGTAAGAATGAAGACAGTTGCTGTGTTTTAAACAGGGCACCCAGCTGATTGCAAGAGTGGGAGAGAAAAGAATGAAAATTTAGCTTATCAAGCCTTTTACACAAGTGGACTGTGTGGAGGTTGTGATTATTAGTTTGCTTGGTGTGTTCTGCATTGGCTAATTTTGGGGCTGCTGTTAGAATCTGTTCTTTATTCCTAAAGACTCTGGACACATGATATATCTGTTTTAAGGACTTTTAAACCTGAGCTCCCCCTTTCCCTGGAGCAACAATATCGAGGTCCCCCACCCTTTCCTACAGCTCTCGAGGCCTAACCGTTCCTTTGGAAACGTTGCCATTGGAAACCTATTCATTTTATAATACATGAATAGACCCTCTAGGTTGTGAATACCATCGATAAGAAGAGGATGAACAAGCTGCAAGCAATTTGTTCTCCTCAGGCTGTACTTTCAGGCTAGTTGCAGCTCTTGATGGGTGGAGTTCAGTGATGGTAGTGTATCAGCAACAGAGAATTCTGCACTTTTAGGAACAAATCCTGGAATTGAACAGACAGTTTTAAGTTTTCCAATGTCTTTTTGTTGGCTGAGACACAGAAACTAATAGAGAATTCAATAACTGTTGAGAAATTCCAGAGCTCATTTGAAGATACCTGTAGAAAGAGTGCACCTTCCTATTACATGGCTCTATCTGAAACAGCTCTTGTTGAACTGTTATTTGCTGTACCATAATGTGGATTTTTTCCTTTTCTAATGCTATAGGAAGTTCTTTTCATATGGGTGGGGCTGCAGCCTGACTTTGGTTCCTGAAGGCATGCATGCATAACAAGGCAAGGCTTTCCACTAGCTTAGAAAGCCATTGTGTTCTCCTTTCTTTGCTGTATGGTATATTGTGAATGAAAATTGATAGCTGTATCTCCAAGCTGAAAGAAAAGAACAGTGTTATATTTGGGGTGGCTGGAAAGATAATAATCCTTGATACTCAAAGGGGTAACAAAGGGTACACATTTCAGAACCCTTTTCTGCGCTTGATTTAGTACTCATGAACTGGGTTTCCAGTGCGTGCTTCTTATAGATAAATGGGTGAGGGTTTATGTCTTGTTTGGTGCAATGTTTCATAAACCTTTGGCTTTGCATGTTTAAATTATGAAGTGTTAAATATACAGAGAATGGATTCTTAGCATTGGTTTCAAAGCTCATGCTTCAGCTGTTCTTTATTACATTGTGAGGCAGGATGAATCTCCAAAAGAGCTCTGGCGGTTTCCAAGCTCAGAAGATGCTACTACTAAAAAAAAGAATGAGTTTTTTTGTGAAACTAGTGTTACTCTGCAAAATCTCCCACTGCTAATACATCTGAAACTTAGGCTGCTGTTTCGAGGAACTGCTGTCAGCACTGCAGTAAGTCAGAATACTGTCTCTGGTGAAATTCAAAGACAGTATTCTGATTTAGATGATGAAAGCATCATCTAAAATCTCCAGCTTTCCTCAAATACTCTTTTATTGTACAGTTGCTTTCATTGAGTCAGCGGGTAAAATCATCCTCCTGTAGCTACATCACATTCATCAAATTGCATCAAAGGTGGAGTTGGCTCAGGAAGGCTGCAGAATCCTGAAAATTCCATACTCAAAACACTTTTTAATATGAATCACCTGTGAAAGACGTTGTTGTACCAGGTAGTGGTACAGCTTGAAATGTGCTGATGAAACTCTGTTTCCAGGTGCATGTTTTGAGCCTGATTTATGTGAGCACAGGGGATAAATGACAGTCATGGCCTGCTGTGTTCCAGACAAAACATCAGATGTTACAAGCACTTATTTCTGAATTGTTAATGATTTCCTCCACTGACAAAGCTTAAAGTGTGAACATGTGGAAATGAAAGTGGCTGGCATGAGCCTTGTGTATGAAACACTAAGAATCACCTGATTTTGCAATGAGACTGGGAGAATGTGAAAAGCTAAGACGAAGATCAAATTAAATGAATATGACATTTTTCAGGCAGCAGGAGTTTTCCTTGTGTAAACACTATACACTGGTGTAGTTGTACTTGATAGCAGCAAGATGAAATCACAGAAAATATCTGTTTGCTGGAGAATTTTCTTCTGTTAAATGACAGGCAGCACTCACTGCAGACCTATTCTTTCATATAAGTGGAGGGTTTTTCTCTCCATAGTCTGTGCTTAGTCTGTAACAAAAAAATCTACACTGTTCGTAGTGTATTAGTGTCCAGTTTGGAAACTGTGCTTTTGATAAGAAGTCTTCCTGCTTCTGATTATCTTCCCTGCTTTGTTTGGTCCCCACCCCTAACTTTTGGGAGTGCAATCTATACCTGTATGGGAAGCAAACACAGCTGCTTCAGCGGTGAAGTGACTCTTCTTTTGAAAGACATCAGGGAAGTTCCATATGTTATGCTGCCAAATGCATGAATGCGTTAGTGCATATTTGGTAGTCTGCTCTTTCTATTCCCTTTTGTGAAAATTAGGTATTTTATTTCCACTGCTTGTAAACCCATTTTTAACTCAAGCTTTTAAAAAGTAACACAGACTCCTAATTGATCTCCTAAGGTTTATTGTGTGTTTTTTATGGCATTTAAATAGGTAAAATTAATTTGTGTCTGTGTAATATTTGATTTCATCTTACTATGGAGAAAGAAACAAAAAACAAGTGAAACAAATGATCAATCCCGTGTTTTTGGATCATGAACAAACATGATATTTTACAAGTATTACAGCAATTTTTATCCTTGCAGATTCCCTCTTCTTGGAAAAAAAAGGAAACAAAAGAGCCAGCCACAAATGCTTCCCTTTGAATTAAATGTCAGTTACTGCTGTTGGGTATTTTTAACTGTGAATAACTTTCTGCTGTTCTATTTGCTAGCACAGAGGTGATTCCTGAGGAGCCTGTTATCAGGGAAGTCAGTACAGCCTAATCCATAATCACTGTTATTATCCTAGAAATAGCCATTTGCTCAATGTAGTAAGTAAGCAAGCCATACCTGTATGGCAAAATACACAGCTCAGGAAGAACGATGAGTTCAACTCTGCCAGATTAGTGTGCCATGCATTCAGCACAGGAAGAAGATCTGATGCAACACTGCCAATAAAATGCTATAGGGCATGCAAATCATTGTTGAATTGAGTGACTTTGAATGAGGGTGATCAGCACCAAGGCAGAGGGCTCCTTATTTCTGTCTTGGAAAGGCTGAACTGCCCTTGAGCCAAATATCGAATTGTCTGAAGTGGATGACTAAAAACTGGGGTAGAAAATGTTTAGGCAAGAAGTTACCTCCTTAGGAGTGTACCTGCAGTGGAGCCCAGCTGGGCACTGCTCACACAGAAAAGGAGCCCCTGAACTCAGTGCTGCAACACAGATGCTTGCTCCAGCCCAGTAGAAATGCTGATGGAGAGGAGTTCTTGCAGGGCCACCCTGCAGGGCCTCTGCTTGGCAGGTTTTCCTAAACTATTTTAGCAGGAAGTTTACTTTTTCCTGAGGTTGCTTCCTTCCTTTTCCTCCCCTGTCTTCTCTTTCCACGTATGAATTCTGTTGGCTAGAATCTGTACCTCCAGCTGGAAAGGAACTAAGTTTTTCTCTCCCTGTGCCTCAGGTGTTCCAATCCTGCTGGCATTCCTTTAACCTGTAAATTTCATTCTGTTAGTCAGTAGACTTTTTTCTTACCCTTCTATTATTTCATGCATTATATGCCAGGATTTATAAGAGTCCTAGAAACATGGTTCTTACTACTCTTTCTGCCTAGAATGGCATTTTTCTTGCATTCATTATTTTGATGTGCTTTCATGCATCCTTCACCCTACCTTTGCTGATTCTTGACACCTATTAGTTGCCTCTTCTTTTCTCAGTTTCTTATATCATACGGATTTTCACCTACCTCACCTGCATGGCTGTTGCAGAAATTCAGCGCTCCCTTTTCAGAGGCTGGCTGGTTCTGGAGGTTCCTTTTTGGGGACTTTCTGGAGTCCAAACCCGCCATATCCTTGGCAACTCCAGCACTGATAAGGGAAAAAATTGTTAAGGCTGTGTCACTCTGCTTGTGATGCAGCCGTTTGACTGCCTGGGACGGTTCCAGTTTGATCATTTTGCCAGCAGTACTGTAAGTGTAAGAAATCCCATGTTTGCTAGCACTGACTGAACCTACTGGTGCAAGAACGTTTATATTTCGGGATTTTTTTAAAACCAGAAAGCCCTGTAACTCCATCAGTCCAGAGGCAACATGCCTTTCCAGAATGCCTGCTCTAACAGAGGTCTTATGTGTTAGGAAGCATCCCAAGTTCTCATCAGTGATAATTCATTTTAGAAGTTTAACTCTTCACTGGTTTGGTTTTAGATGGAAATACGAATCCTGCACAAGAATGAAACATCAGTGAATTAGCTGTTGATTTTGTTATTTCATGGAGTTTATAAGCCATTTTTCTTTTCTTTTTTTCCCTGCCCCACTCCAGCAGTGTGCAGGGTAGAAGGGAACAGGACGCATATGTCAGTGGTCTAGGATGGCCAGTGAAGGCTCCAACATCCCAAGTCCTGTGGTCCGTCAGATTGACAAGCAGTTTCTGATTTGCAGCATATGCCTGGACCGTTACAAGAACCCCAAAGTACTTCCCTGCCTGCACACCTTCTGTGAGAGGTAAGTCCTTTCCTCAAGCTGGTAACAAGGTTTTTGTGTCGTCCAACAAGCACATGGATGGGGACTTTTCTCTTTGCTTGAAAAGGTCATCTCAAGGCATGATGAAGTTTGGGAATGCTGGAAAGTCAGAGATGTAGACAAACACTGTTATTTGTGGCAGGCAGGAAGAAGAGATGGCAGTGGAATATTTGGAATACATTCCCTTTATGCAAGGGTAAATAAAAAGTAAATGCAATGAAACTAATGAATAGAGTAACAACAATGTGAAAAGTGTTGGCATTTAGAATTTGGACCTCAAATTAAGGGCCTCAAATTTATCCTGATTAGTCTATAATTAGAAACAATAAAACCCTTTCTTTGTTGATTTACTAAGCAGAGAATTAATTATCCCATCCTTTAATGTCCAAGGGTTAGACATGATATATACATTATTAATAACCTGTGATTAAATGTCTTCATTACTCTGCAGCTTGGTTGACTGAAGTGGAAAACTTCTGAAAAGAGATGTGATAAACCAGAAATCTGGCACCTACTGTATTTAGCTAAATTAACTGAATATCCATAGTGATAATATTAATACTATATTATCCATCAAATGGTGGAGAACATACAGTATCTGCAGAAAAGTTGGCTTACGAATTATTTGTTTGAGTTCTTTACCCAATGATGTGATTCAACTCTTTGGATTATATGGTGAATGGCATGAGAATTTTAATAAATGATATTTTGTATGAACATTTAGTTCAGGAGATTTCCACTTCCTAGAACTGTGGTGTGCATGTCTAACTTTGCACAGGGTGCAGGAAAAACTGTGGATCTCTGAGTGTGTCAGATGAACTGGTCTTTTGTAGAACAGGAAACCCTGACTTTACTGAAGTCAGCAGTGAGAATCTCACTGAAGTCAGTGAAGTCAGAATTTTCACTGCCATGTCTTAAGTTTCTTGACTTCAGTTCATGTGTAAATCCTAAGGTCAGCGTCTGGTTTTCACAGTAATCCTCTTACGCTGATCTGGTTATGGAGAGGCTGGAAGAACTTTTCCAGTGTACTCCTGATGTGCAAAGTCTAAGCTCTGCTTTCACAGAGCTGTTACTGGTGGGTCAGGAGGAGAGCTGCCACGGGAGGATGAGGAGTGGTGCAAGAAAAACCCCTGGAAGTGGATAAGAGCTGTGTGGCTGTGCAAGGTCACACTTTCTTGGTTGGCATCTCTTGAGGAATTTGATGTAGCACTGCTCCCACTAAGGACTGCATTCTGCAAAGCTTCCTGTGCTTATGGGACTATACTGAATTGCAAATTGAACTTGGATGTTGCATGCCCAGCAGCCATTAGCTTTTCAAGGGCAGTTATGGAGGCCAGTCTGCTGCATGTTGTTGATCACAGAACTTTTGTGTCAGATCTATATTCTGTGAAATCTAGTTTTTCTAAAAAGCCCCCAACAACCCTCCCCCCCTCACACAAATCGAACAGAAACAAAAATCTCCAAAACTCTTCTGAACATAAGCTGTGAGAACCTAGGCTGTGCTTCTCTATGTAATGAAGACAGTGCTGTTGATTCTGGTTAACTGCCAAATAACTTTCCTAGCTGAAATAGATGGAAAAATTTCCATTGGTTTCATTGGGACCAGGTTTGAGCTCTGAAACACTAAACCCACAAATAAAAGTTAATAAAGGAGATTCTATTGGAAAGACAAGGGTCAACCACCGGTTAGGCAGTTAAAGACACAGGCTCAAATACTTGATGCAATAACTTCATGTCTGTCAAACTTTTATCTGGTAGTCTATCATTTTTACTAGCCTGTGAATAGATGCAGTAGATATATGGAAGCATGGATCCCCTCTGCATAAATATCTCAAAGGCAGGCACGTAAGTTTTACAGTGATGCCAGATTATAAACCTTTTCTCATGTGGCAGAGGAAAAACGTTTAAAAGTTAAAAAACCTCCACGGTAACTACTTTTACTTCTGAAGCCTGGTGAAGTACCTTTCCTTTTATAAGTAGGGGTAGTGCAATTTCAAACCAGTTCTTCAACTGAAAGGAGTCTTTTTTTCCTCTTTGATGACACTTTCCTTTTCTCTCCCCTTCCACCTCCTTTTCCCAAAGGTGCTTACAGAATTACATTCCAGCCCATAGCTTAACCCTTTCTTGCCCCGTGTGCCGCCAGACCTCCATTCTGCCAGAGAAAGGGGTTTCTGCTCTCCAGAACAACTTCTTTATCACCAACCTGATGGATGTCCTGCAACGAACGCCAGACAACAGCATTGAAGACTCCTCCATCTTGGAGACTGTCACTGCTGTTGCAGCGGGCAAACCGCTCTCCTGTCCCAATCATGATGGAAATGTAAGTGAGATAAACTCCTGTCATGTGTACAGGTACTGACTGGTCTGGTTTGTCATAGATATTTTGTTCTAAAAAGATAGGGGGGAATTGTAATCACACTAGATATTTGATTTATAATACGCCAACAAGACAAGTGATCCTTACAATTAACTGAGATGCTTTTAGTGGAGCATTTTAAAATAGTCACGATATTATTTCATCTAGCCAGTCATCTTGGATGATGCTGTCTTTTAGCACATTTGATCAAAATTATTGTCCTGCAAATGATGAACCTTGTGCTTTTGCCTCTTTGTGATGGGTTTCCATAACTCTCTTGCTTATAGAATCAACTGTCGTCATGGGAGCCTATATGCTTGTTTAGTCAGTATGTGGCAGGGACCTTACAAGCTTAATTGACTTGCACACTGAGGCAGTACCAAAAGCTATGTGAGCATATTACCATGGAGCCAAGTAAAATGGGTCAGAATGATTTGGGTCAGTGCAGGCTAGAAACAGAGAGCTTCCTTTTATCTGCAGTGTTTTGTGCGTCTCATGTATCAGTTCTTGGAGGATGCTTTCTTTTTTCCCTCCACCTACTTTTTTGCCTGGCATCCCGCCCACATACACCCTCAAATCAGATAACTGAATTTGTTGGCAAGTACTCCCAACTGGGTGAGTATTCCTAGATTATTACAAGAACAGCTCTAACTCTGCCTACTTAAAAATGTTCAGTGTTAACCTTTGTGGCTTTATGGTAGGCATACGAGTTCCTGTCTTATAGCCAGGCTTATGCAAATGTGTAAGTAGACAACATTGCAGAGCTGAGTGATGCTGTGTTGTGAACTGAATGCTATGTTTCTATGCAAGCTAAGAAATATGTGCTAGTATTTTAAGACAACTTTCGTGGAACTTTTTTATTTGATACAGTTTAAGTATAGCAGTTTTATAGGAATAATTTAGCTTGTAAGTAGTGATTGCTGTTATAGAGGAACAGCTCAGTTCTTTTACCTTTACTGACCTGCTGGAATTAGATGGACTTGTAGAACTGATTTGCTGTACACTCTGATTAATGAATATCTGGTATAACTTTTGAATTGTGTGCTATACCTATATGTGTGCAGTGGTTACTGGTTAATATATTCCTAGTTTTTATTTGCATTTTATTGTCTCTCCTTAAAATGAATCACCGTTCATTCCTGACACAGCAATTGTGAAAGGGGTCATTTGATTGTGAAATGCAGAAAATGGTCTAAATGAAGATATTACCTGGTTTGCATTTTACATTTTCAGCTGATCATTCTTTGGGTGTGCTTAGAAAAAACTGGTTTGCTTACAATTAAAAATGACACTTTATACCACTCTGAGAACTCCTTTCTAGGGAAAAGTGTTTGTCTAAGTCCTCCAAACCCCATGTACTTGTCTTGCCTTGAAACACAGTATGCCTTTTAGGATGCTGAGTAGTGGGTGCTGGCAGTATTTTCTTGCTTCAGTAAGTATCTGGGAGGGTTGGGGACATTCTGAGGGTGACTCCAGTTTAAAGCTTTGTGGAGCTAGGAAATTAAGAGCTGAAGAGCACACATTAGTCCTTGCAATGGGAGGAGCTGAGATAAGCTTTGGGGAGAACTGCTTGAGGCTGGTCAGTGGGCCTGGCTGAAGGGCAGGGTGCGAAGGGCAAGGTGTTGGGCACCTTAGGCCTGACTGGGGAAATAGGTTTCTGCTGGCTTCCTGTGTACACAGCACGAGGGCACTGTGTGACAAGTGCCTGGCTGCTAGCACCTTTGCTGGGGGCTTTAGAGAGTGAGAGAGGATTGAAGTGGTATCTGAAGCAGAATGCCTTCACGGAACCAGCAGTCATTCTGCTCTCCATTAGTTTTTATGTTTTGCTTGGGGTAGGGTCAGACCCATTGTATTTTTACTATCAAGGGTAAAAATTTACAGCAAGTATATTTCATTTAAATAATACCAGATTTTCTTTGCATCAGCTTGGAAGGAAGTTTCTATTTAAATGAGTTTTTTCAATCTTTCCAGCCATGCTGGATTTAAGCCTCTCTGATTAAAATCAAATAGGAAATGATGTGCCAATACTTTCTTATTGGCATGTCTTTCTGCTTGTAACTTAGCCTTCCTCAGGCCATGTACTTTCCCTTCCAGCTGGTCTCTTATTCCCACCACTCATATTTTCCATATGTGCGTGTATCCTATTCCTTCTGCTCACAACCTCTCATCCCCCATTGTGGCATCTTTGTTGTGTGTATTCTTACAAAAAATGAAACTTCGCCTGTAGGATCTTAACACAAGAGATGGTTTCCTGTGCTTGAACTATTAACAAATGCTTCCTCATATGCACCTAACACAAAGCACAAATATATGTTCTTGTTAAACTCAGGTAATAGGGCACATACATTATGGAACTTCAGAACCTAACAGAAGATTCTTACCTTCTACCTATACATTAAAATAAGATTGGCTTTATCCTCAGCTGCTAAACACTGCAACTCTTGTTGGAAGTAAGCATCTTGGTTTGCAAACATTGATCTATAATCATTTAGGGGCAGGTACAACAGCCAGGGCAGGGAAGGCTGTGAAATTCTAGGTCCATTACTTCATAATACGTAATGAGTGGTGTAGCCTCTTTGCAGTCACCCATCCTGAAAAGCCCGTGCTTGGGCTTTATTTGAATTTGAGGTGAAAGCCAGCACAGTGTCTAGGGTCCATGCTTTTACAGGTGCAGTGTATTTTCTGCCTATGGAGTGTAACAAGAGAGCATACCTCATATTAAATTAAATGCTTGTATCTCTGACTAGCTTTTCCTCAAAAGATCACAGAATAGCTTGGCAATTTGACAGGTATAAGATCTTATCTAGAAAAACATTTCCTGAACTTGTTCATGTGCCGCTTACTGCCTGTATGCTTCTGTTAGAAAAAGAAAGACGTACCTGTCCTTGGTACTCTGATGAAGTGACTTCGTAACAAACCTTATAAAACCTCGCTTTTTCTCCTCACCTCTGTACTTCCCACCATGGCACTTAGTTGTGTATCTCCTTGTGCAATATTCAGTGTGTCACTGAGGCTAAATAAAAAATCAGGATATCAGAGTTAGCCTCTTGTGAGCATTACAGCTAATAAACTGAGCTCTCTGCTGGCAAAATTTTGTTCTGCCTGTCACAAAACGTTATACCCGTGTTGGACATGTAAAGAAGAGAGGAAAAGCCAGTAAGACCTGTCTGTCTGTAGTTGGAACTGAATCTCACCTGATTAAGAAATGCTAGACAAAATCTTAGGAAATCAGCTTATGTAGGTACTTGAAGACTGAATTGTATTAATATTGGGTTTTCTTTCTCCTTCAGCTATGGCACAATCCCCAGATTTTGATGGGAAATCAAAGCTGCTTCACTCAAAAGATTGTAGTTTGACTGAGGCAAAGTTGACTGTTTCTATACAGACACACACATTAGATACTTCTGGGTTTCAAGCTGTTACCATTCTAGCTTATGTGATTGATTCTCTGGTGCTTTAATAAAAAGGAAGAAAGTTTATTAGGCTAAACTTTAATATGCCAGTGAGATGCTTTCTTTCCTATATATATTGCTGCAAATATGTTTATTATGAATTGCTCAATAGGAAACAGAAATATTAAATTACTCTAATTGTTGTATCCAAAGATAAAAATATTTAATAAAGGCTTGGAGTAACATCTTGAACCTGAGCATCAAATTATTCAGGGGCAGAAAGATGAACTTTTGACACTCATTCAAAAGAAATAGAAAGACTTTAAAAAAAACCCTAATAAAATATATAAAATATTGCTCCTTTTTGTTGTTTCTGGTTGCAAATTTTTGAAGCCTTTGAAAAGAATTTAAAGCCTAAACTCTTTTTAACTCATTTCCTCTAGGCACAGTAAGACTGCGTCACATCTTAGTGCCTACCAAAGTAACTGTCAGGCCTTGGAGGATCTACTAATGTGAAACTGCTAGATTCAGAGTGACTGGAGTAGTGTTGATAGGGATTGTCATTGTTTAGAAGGTCTGTTTTGGTTTTGTTTTGTTTTGTTTTCCTGGCTGATATATTTGATCTTACACTGTTTATTTGGAGCAGCTTTTAAATTTTCTCTGAAGTGGCTTACACAAACGGCCAACAAATGTCTTAAAACCTCATTGTGTGTGAATCCCGCATCTTGTGAATGGAGATAAGAGAGAAGAATGGGAATAAGACAGAAAGGAGTTTATCAAAGGAAAATCCCTATTAATGCTAATAGCTACATGCAAATCACGGTCTTACTTCACCCTCCTAATTCTCAAGATGTCTTGGAGTAGCCAGCTACTTTGCACGGTGCTGTTACAGGTTCCTCTGCTCATCTGAAAACAGCCGTTTCTACACAATCATCTTGTTGTCAACCAACATCTCCAGCCCAGCCATCTTTGTGTGCAAGGTCTGAGTGCCAGAAGCATCAGCTGAGTTATTCAAGAGTCTGATGCTATGCTGTGAATGCAAGAGAGCTGCCAGTGTCTCACTTTGAAGCATATACCACGAGCTTCCTTATGCACTTTTAATAAGCCTAAAATGCTTTGCGCTTGAGGACTTCCTAGCTGTAGGAGAAAGTCTTATTAGAATTTGCGTCTATGTGCATTATTTTGGGCAAACACTTTTCTGTTTCTTTACATTTATGAATATATTCAGAATTTAGGGTATTTATTACATGCAACAATCTCTTTTTATCTCCAGAGAGCATTTTACTGGGTACATAACAGGTTGAAACAATCTCTTCCTCTTTCAAGTTAAGATCAGCACTCTTATTACAATCTCAGATATGAGGTTTTGATGGTTTTAAGGGATTAGTAATGAGATATGGAGATTTCTCTCTGTGGCACATTGATTCATTTAGGGTGTTTTTCTCTAGCAAAAAAACCCATGCTGTTTGGTGAGCTCCACCAAGGTCATGTTCCTTGGGTGGCCTGGTTATGAAAAACATCCTAAGTCTACACTCTCTTTGTCAGACAGGATGGGGAGACTAAGGATTGAGTTAGTGAGGGGACTTGAATGCCCTGTTTTTTCGAGTTGTTTCAGAGTGTAGCTGAGAGAGGCACCAAAACTTACTATTACACAGTATAAATATGATGTTAGGGCCTGACTTGAAGTCCTGCATTCTGTTTCCCAGACTGCTGTTCTGGCACTGTCTGATAAAATGAAATGCATTTAAATCAGCATTTTTATATGAATACAGAAGAGCCATCTTTTAGGCAGTAAATTAGTGGTGGCTAAGAGAGGAGAAACTTAGTCTTAGAGCTTGGATAATAACATGAGTTCAAGATCCAGTAAGATGTCCTTTCAGTGATGTTATTGCTGCGGTGTTTGAATATAGAGTTGTGCACTTTTCCAGGTGATGGAATTTTACTGCCAGTCCTGTGAGACTGCCATGTGCCGGGAGTGTACAGAAGGAGAACATGCAGAGCATCCCACGGTACCCCTCAAGGATGTGGTGGAACAACACAAGGCTTCCCTCCAAGTCCAGCTGGATGCTGTCAACAAAAGGTATGGAGACTGCACTGATTATTTTCTATTTTCAGTTCTACCACTGGCTTTCTGTGTTACCCTGGGTAGATGTGCCATGGACTTCTGCCTAGAAAACAGAGATAGTGAGGCTAGCATAAGGAAAAAAAAAATCCTTTGAGTGCGATGCACTGAGGGGTTAGAGAAAAGTGCTAAAGATTTCAATCTATCCTTCACAAAACAGAGGCCAGTAGAAATTCAAGTGCCCTCCAAATAAGGGGCATAAAATGTTAAGGAGAAAAGTCCTAGCCAGTACTTGAATTTAATGATAAATAAATAATACTGGATGCTTAAAAGACTAATACAAACACTATGGTGGCAGAAAGGCTGAAAAAAAAAAGGTGAAAGTGGGATAGATCTAGTTATATCTTCCTGAACAGATATATTTGCATAAAGGACAGAGGATACAAGGCCTCATTGTCAGAAATGCCTGAAGTCTAATGGATTTCCACAAGGGAGGGCCCTGGCTTAGCCTTACTTTATCAGACCAAAATCACTGTGTGGTTATAAAAGGAATGAAGTTACTTCTGGGAAATGACTGAGTTTAAAGCCAGCCTGCTGATGAGACGGTTTCACCAAAGATACCAGAGCAAGGGCCAACGTTTAATGACTTTTGAAACAGCAAACTTTGTAATTTAATCCCTCCCTCAGGCTTCCAGAGATCGACTCAGCACTTCATTTTATATCTGAAATCATACACCAGTTAACCAACCAAAAGGCTAGCATTGTAGATGACATTCATTCCACTTTTGATGAACTGCAGAAGACTTTAAATGTGCGAAAGAGTGTGCTGCTTATGGAACTGGAAGTGAATTATGGCCTTAAACACAAAGTAAGATGCATGTTTTTTTTCAATAAAAAACTATTAATTTATCCAAACAGATTTCACAAATGATGCAGGACACCAGTTTGACCAATTGTGTCTCAGATTCAGGGGAGAGCTTTGTTTTCCAGAAATCAAGCACTGCAGAGCCTTGCTTGTGGGTGCCCAGCTTTATAAATGAAATTGAGACCCTGTATGGGCAGGTAGCCCTTTGTGCATGGTGTGTGAGGATCTAAAATGGCCAATACACTAAGTAGACATCTGCTTAAAGTCAACATACTGATGTATAGATGACAATAAGGGAACACCAAAGGAAAGTCTGAAATCCTTGGGCTGCAATCCTATGACTCCCCCCCACCTCCCTTCATGAAGATACATGCCAAACAATTTCTCCTGAAGAACTGAGCAAGGCTTGCTGTTTTGCTTTAAGGAAGTGTTTTCATTTCAAGTGCCTGCTAACATATATCATGTTAGATGTCACTCATTGGAACACATAAAGATTGGAGGGACATCTCCCTTTCTCAGGGGAATGCAGACAGCAATAGATTCCAGAGCTGTATTCACTCTCTTATTTCCTATCTGGATGATTGAATATTTTGCTTTTCCCCCTGTATAGTAGACTAAGCTTCAAAGGAACAGGACAGAAATCTGTGCTTCTGCAAAGAGGAGCTTGTAGCCTGGTTGGGTAGGGTTCTTGTTGAGGATTAGTCAGTCTGAACCAGGCAAATGAAATAATTTAGTCCTTGTCTTCCTGGGCATCATTTGTCTGCTTTATATAAATAAAGACCTTTTCCCTCAAAGCCTTCAAAAGAAAGTAGCATCAACAACTGGAGTTTCAAGAATGCCTGATAATATTAGCATCTTTGGGCATTCTCTGCAATTACTGAGCAGCTTGAGCATCTCCAGATGTCTGAAGCTGAGGAATGCTGCATTCCTGGATCTGGAACAGGCTAGGTCATTAGGAGGGTATTGAACTGCTGAGCCTGTGAATATGGAGGAATTCTAACATGTGCACAAGATGTGTACTTTCAGGATCACACGGAGCCCAAAACCCTCAGGGCACAGAATTCAGACATCTTCAGAGCTAAGCAGGAGCTGAGAAGCTTTTAGCATCAAAAATTTGGACATAGATCCCAGGTTTATCTAAGTGTATTCAAGATGTCACAAAACCTTATTTTCTTAGCAAGTAAATATACTCAGGGTATGTACAAAGTTCACACAAGATGGAATATGATATTAATTTATCTTCCTATTTTTTAAAGGGATTTGAAATGGTTCAAAACCTATTCTGGGCATCAGAGAACCAAATTTTTACAAAGCTGTGAAGCAGTAAAAGAGGCATCTCCCCTCTTTGTATAAGAAAGAGCTATTGGAATTGGATTTTACTTTTGAATGAATAGCAGTGCTTTAAAATAATGCAAATCCAAATATTCTGTTATTCTGATCACATACTTTGTAAAAACATAAAAATGAAAGGGCTACAGTTTACTAGAAGAAAGTTGGCAATTCAGTCCAAGTTGTGCAATGAACTGAAAGAGGCCTCATGTAAAATACTCTAAAATACATTTTAAATATTAGCTATGGTAAGATTTAATGTTTTCCATCTTTATAGTGAAAGAAAACTATTTTGAGAAAATAATGGGTTTAAAATGTAGCTGCAAATTGTCTTCCTCCTCATTTTTTGGTTTTTTATGCCAAGCATGTGGGGTTTTGTCATCCTAGGACTTTATTAGCTATGCTATCTGTTTAACTACTCGTGTCCTTGAATAAACACAAAGCAGATTAGAAATGCCCTGTATTGAATCCTGAGACTTGCCTAGAAAAAGAGATAACTTGAAATTTCAGTGTAGTCTTGAAATTTGTTCATTCTGTTTTGCTGGACAAAGATTTTGTGTTATCACTTCCTCTTCAGCCTGGATTTTCTCCAGTGGGTGAAAAGCAGACAGCTTTGTAAAAATCAGAAGAAAAATGCCCTTAGAACGTGGTGTCATTGCATGGTATGTCTCGGCAGGGGAAGCCATAGCAGTAAATACAGCCAGGCTCCAAGTTTACTTTAAAATCAACTGAAAAGTTTCGAAAATATTTACTTTACAGTGATGGTCAACAAAATAACTTCTCTGATGCACAGGAATGTCTGTGCCCTGGTTCTTCTCCTTAGGAAAAATATACCACATGTGTGACTGAGTCCTTTGGTTTGGGGGATTTCATCAGAGAGTGTTGGGGGTAGCTGGAATATTTGGGTTTTCCTGACTCTCGTGAATTTCTCTGCTAGGTTGTTATAATTCAGGGATCCTTTTTCCAATTTATTGCAAAACTGGTTTTAAACAAAAAGTTACCCTTGTTCCCAGCCCACACCTACCAATTTTGAGGTCAGTATTGTTTAGAGGATTTTACACCGAGGGATGGAACTGAGCCTATAATGAAAACTCTTTCTCAGTTTTAAATACAGAGTAGCTACTTGCTGCCCACCAAAATTTCAGACTACTCAGCCCAACTTGTCCCAATACCCACAATCCATCATTTACATTTTGCTTTCCTGTCTGCTGAAACTGGGGAATCATTTTACCCACTTCTGCTGGAGAGACTTCCTTCTTCACTTACCTAGATCAGGAATCACACTTTTCCTCAAAATGGATGTACAGTGCCTTCTTGTCTGTCTCCATGGAGGCATAACCCAAGGTTTCCCTGGGCTCTGAAGAAATTTTCAAGAAGTTTCTTCCAGCCTCCCCTAGTAATGGACTTGTGACTCCAAAATATCTCTACCCCTGTGCATGCAGCTCAATTCCCAGTAAATATCTCACTATGACTACTGAGAGGCAGATGGAGCAAGTGGGGCAACTTAGTGTGACAGTGGATCTGTGAAGCCTTGAAAACCCAAAATAAGGCACATTTTTTGTGTTGCAGCATGTTATTCCAAGAACATGTAGGGGATCAGTGTGGTACTTTTTTCTAAATTGAAACTTTAAAATAAACTCTAAAATAAATCCCTGTAAATAGGGTTTCTACAAAGGCCTTCAGATATAAAGCATGCTACATCTTGGTAGATGTAACATAATGTTCCTGTAACATAATGCTAATCTGGTGTCTGGTAATGTACACAGGTCCTCCAGACACAGCTGGACTCCCTACTTGAAGGACAAGAAAGCATTAAAAGTTGCAGCAACTTTACAGCCCAAGCCCTCAACCACGGCACTGAAACTGAAGTTCTGCTGGTGAAGAAGCAAATGAGTGACAAGCTGAATGAACTGGCTGAGCGGGACTTCCCGTTGCAGCCACGTGAAAATGACCAGTTGGACTTCATAGTGGAAACAGAAGGCCTGAAGAAGTCCATTCACAACCTGGGTACTATTTTAACCACCAATGCTGTTGCCTCTGAAACAGTTGCCACAGGTGAGGGACTGAGGCAGACAGTGATCGGACAGCCCATGTCTGTTACCATCACAACTAAGGACAAAGATGGGGAGCTGTGTAAATCTGGGAATGCTTACCTCACTGCTGAACTGAGCACGCCGGATGGGAGTGTAGCAGATGGCGAAATACTTGACAATAAAAATGGCACTTATGAATTTTTGTATACTGTTCAGAAAGAAGGGGACTTCACTTTGTCACTCAGACTTTATGATCAACATATCAAGGGTAGCCCATTCAAACTTAAAGTGGTCAGATCAGCAGATGTGTCCCCTACCACTGAGGGGGTTAAGAGGCGTGTTAAATCTCCTGGCAGTGGTCATGTGAAGCAGAAAGCTGTGAAGAGACCTGCGAGCATGTACAGCACTGGCAAAAGAAAAGAGAATCCCATTGAAGATGATTTGATCTTCAGAGTAGGTAGGTGACTTGCCTGCTACCTATTGACATACCTAAAAGAGTTCAGGGAAACTGAATGAAAAGATCTGGAAGTTAAAGTATTTTAAAGTTAAAGCTGTAAGTAGAGCAGCCTGATAATATATTTGGGCCTCTTGACTTTTGCTCATGTGTAAATTTTAAAAGCACATACTTCAGAAATTCTGTTTGCAGCACTTACTTGATTGGAAATTGGGTTGAAAAATGCATTATGTCTGATTTGGGATAAAATATTTTACCACTACTTCTGTACTCTATTGGGCATCCTAAAATGAAAATAAGATTAATGTTTTAGATTAGATTAAATTACTTCTTTAAAAAGTTGCATGGCAAGAAGGGGAGTGGAAGTTCTCTTTCTCTAAAGCTATTGCCCTAGAGATAAATTCACTGACCTGGAACTATAAATGATAAATCCTGTGGTCATATATAGTTATTTCATTATGTCAGCATAGGACGAAATGATGGTTTCTTTTATTTTCTTTTTTTCCCAATACCTAAATATGTTTGGTTCTTTATACAGTGCAATGTTATCTGTGGACTTCTAATTCTTGGTAAAAATGTAACATCTGAGTGCCATTTACTTGGATTTTCCTTCAGGTCTCTTGATATACACTTGTTTTAAGCTATATAATAATAATTCATCATTTTAAAAGCCTGTACCATGGGCTAGTGTATTTATATAATATCTACTTATGCAGTTAGAAAATACTTTTCATTTTGCAAAATGTGAAGAAATAATATGTTTTCTAAAGAGAAAAGGCAGATTAAGTTTTAATATGTACAAGTCAGGATTTCATCAGTGTGTGTTACCAAGTTTGACAACCAGCAAGATGCCTTCCTGCTTTGTAGCAGAGAACTGATGGTAGTTAATCCTGGAGGATTTATTATTCATTTTATTGAAAATTCAGCTGGGCACCATTTGTCGGTTGGATAACCCTGTCCATCTGATTTCTCATCTGCCAGTATTTCTGATAGATTCCTTGCTCTAATAGAGAGTACATACAATAACTTAATGATTTTCTATCAGAAAATGAATTCAGGAAGCACGCTTTGCTTGCTGAATAGAGAAGTGCAGTGTAAGCTTTGAATAAAGCCGCTCATAAAATGACCACCTTTCCCAGGTGGCCAGTGCATTTTCTAGAAGATAAATATAAAATCATAGAATAGTTTGGGTTGGAAGGGACTTTAAAGATCAAGTTCCAACCCCCTGCCATGGGCAGAGACACCTTCCACTAGACCAGGTTGCTCAAAGCCTTGTCCAGCCTGGCCTTGAACACTACCAGGGACAGGTCAGCCACAGCTTCTCTGGCAGCCTGTTCCAATGTCTCACCACCCTCACAGTAAAGAACTTCTTAATAATATCATTGCTGGTACAGGTAAGAGAGGCAGAGGATATGTATAAATGTAGCCTAGATCTTTTTGGGGGCCTGTTTTGAATCAGGGTTAAACAAAATAGTTAACAATAATGTCTGAACCCTGTTTAGAAAGATAACATCTCTCTGATTTCTTTTGGAATGGTTGTGACATGTTGTATGCTAGACGGAGCTGGATGGACAGATACAGGCAGAGTCTGCACATCCGTAGCAGGTAGGAGCAGGATAGCAAAGCCTGCACAGGTGCATTGTGCCTGTGAGTAACCGGAGAGCACTGGCTGACACCTTCGCTAAACACCAAGCCCTCTTGTTCACATGTATCAAGCACTAATTTGTCCCAGTGTGGAAATCGTAGATATAAATACTTTGAAAGAAAAAAAAGAAAAAAAAATGTCCTGAAATTATTTTAAACCTGTAAATATTCTTATTTAAAGCTTTTGGTATGGATTAAAGTGATTTCAGCTTGTAATTTCTGCTTCAGTATCCCTTGCTTCTACTGAGCAGTTTCTAGCCTATTAACAGTGGCACGGTTCTGCTTTGGGTTTTGTTGTTGGTTCTGTTTGTTGGATTTTAGTTTCGTTTATCTGCTCTCTCCAACACACCATAAACTCTAGAAGTCTTAAATGTTTTCCAAAAAGTGCAGTACCCCTTCTTTGTGTTGTGATGGATTGTGACCCTGTGCTTTGTTTTGGAGTTCTGCCTCCTTCCCTTCTTCACCATTCTATCTCCACAGAAAAAGAAGGAAAAATAATTAGAATAAGAGCTACACGTGTCTCAGAGTTTTTGCTTGATGAAATGTCTCAGGAGTGTCCACATTTGGGATATATGGACAACTGTTTTATTGAAAAACTAAGCTGAGAGTAATGCTTCATCCTATTACATGTTCAGTTCTCAGCCATTCATTTCACAGAATGACCTTACATAGAGATGTCCCTCTGGGTTTCTATGGGCTTACGTATGCATTGTCTGAAAGGTTTCTTCAGCCATTGCAGCTGTAATGCTCTAGGTTTTTACACACTTCCAAAATATGCAAAATTAATGAAGACAGGTAAAACTTCTGACATTTTCACAGGTATTGTCTCCATGGATTTGCTTAGTTCCAGTTTCAGCTCACTTTACACTTTTTGATGAGGTAACATAAAATAGTGTTTATCACTGTTTTCCAGTACAACTGCATATCTATTTTGAACCCATTGTTGAATTCTTCTAATAGCCCTGGCCAAATCTGGGTTTGTAGTTTAAACTGGGCAAGATAAATCTTCTATTTGAGCTGCCAGAAGCTCACACAGCTGTGTTGGAGAACCATACTGTAATATTCCTATTGGCATCCAAGTATGCTGAGTATGCTATTGTATATATGC
Source organism: Psittacus erithacus (assembly GCA_009867235.2). Taxonomy (NCBI): domain Eukaryota; kingdom Metazoa; phylum Chordata; class Aves; order Psittaciformes; family Psittacidae; genus Psittacus; species Psittacus erithacus. The sequence goes on from WYDI02028791.1 coordinate 24,015, forward strand.
TGATGTAAGGGCTTTTATGCACAAGTAAATTGATCAGCCCGTAGCAGGAGATTGTTCTTGTGCTAGGATTAATAGAGATAGCATTAATACAACATTAGTACAGTTAAGTGCTTTCGTTCATGGAGAATTGTGCATTGTATCTTTTGCCCATTCTGTTATTCATGGCTTTTAAAACAGCATGTGGCTCTATTCAGACATTTTAAGGTCAAACTACTGAGTGCACATTCATGCATTCATGTAATTCATATTTACAAGAACAGAGTATTCCTTGCTTCATCCTCTTCTCTTTCAATAATTTGCATCCTTAACATTTAAATTTTTGTTTTAAATAGGAATAATCTCTAACAGGGTGTCCATGCAATATCTGTGTAGCACGTACTTGGTTTATGCAAAAGTGAACAAGAATGTGCTTATGATACCCAGAAAATAATTGTTGTGCCATGTTTTTTGCTACCTCCGTAAGTGGAAAGGGAAGGCTCTTTTCTGTTACCCTGCTGTTTTGCCTTAGATGCATGTTGAACAGAGGATAATGGAGGTGAGGGAAGCTCACAGTGTCAGTAACTTCCACCTTATCTGGTAAATCTATTCCCTGACCTCTGAAGGAAGATCAAAAGCCATGGGTAGCATGAGTTAGCTACTCTGTCCAGGACCCTATAGCTCTAGCTCTACCATGCTATGCCATATGCCTTGGTATTTTTTTTCTCTTCTGGCACTTCTCATGACTGGGTTCTTTGACACTGTTTAGCAGTAGTGGTACTATTTCCCACTTTAACTTGTTTTTCTCTTCATTTATTTATACTTGGGATTGGTGTTAGATACAGCCAGATGGAGAGCTGCCTCTTTGCTAGAAAGTTCAATTTTTCTTTTCCTCTGACTGTGTTTAGTTGTCTATTCAGTCATGTAACTGAGCGTCTAAGTTTAGCTGGTACATTTAATGTGTGTAATTCCCTCTGTTTCTGAGCCTTTAACAGTACCTTCTGTCAGCCTCCTTAGTAGGTGTGGATGTCATCTTCTGGTCTGTTATCAATGCTGAAAGTATATTAGCAACTCTACATAAAAACTCAAGAACAAGGCCTATGTAATAATTGCTTTAGTGCAGTTTAAAAGCAGGCTTAGGGGGAGCAAAGGGATTCTTGATCTGGCGTTCCTTCTTTACTTTCCTCTGAAGGCCTCTGCCTGAAGCTCTGTATCAGATTGTCCTGCTTGAAAGGAGCAGAGCTGCCTACAGATATATACTTCTTGAGGTTTTAAAAAAATACAAATGGGTTATATGGGTACTACATCTTGAAAAAACATTTTCCCAACTGCAGCTAGCCCCCTTCTATGGATGGTCCAGAGAATCCCCAGCATGGGTCTGATGTCCTGACTGCAGAGACGTGGTCTTGGTTTATCATTCAGGGCTTTGCTGCTATACCAGCGAAGAACTGCTCCTGAGGTGCACCTACCCCAAAGACATGTGCATACTTAGCTGTGGTGGCAGGGGCTCCGCAGCACAAGGAAGGCTTGGAGGTGGTCTTGGCCAAGCTTTTAGGGACAGATTCTGTGTAGAGCAAATTAATACAGATCAGCTCAAACTTCACTACCATCAGTGTGTGGGAGTAGCTGCCAGAGTTTCTACTGAATTATGCATTCCTCTTTAAAGGCCACAAACATTGTGTGCCTTCATCCAACAGATTGACTGAATTTAAAATTTAGGTTTGCATGGGAACTTGAGTTAGAAACATTGACATTTATTTTGCAGTAAGCACATAGCTTGTTAACAATCTGATTTGGTGCAGTTTTACCAGCGAGCCTTTCATATTTCAGCTGTGTCTATTATGAGAGATGTCATCACATACTCAGAATGTGTAAGATTTGACTAAATATGTTTTAGTGATCTGAAGAAAAAAGAAATTAAGGTAAGGAACAAGAAAGCAACTCTTTCATATGCGTCTGTGCAGTATGTTTATAGACCTTTCCATGCTGTTTAGTTTCATTGCTTTTTTCAGTACCACGTACAGAGCAGTTCAAGAAGTATTTGAACTGGTGTAAGGAGGAAAGAAATGGTACTTACACAACAGGTTATAGCTACTTGCAAACTCCAAAGTCTCCTCATTAATCTGTAATTTTTCTGCAGGGTTTTTGTCTCTCTGAATCCATTTCCTTCCTGCTGGGGGCAGTGACATGTTTTTTCTTTGTGTTTTTGGGAAGCTGGTAGATCTAGCTCAGCAAGCAGAGAGGTATTAGTCATATTTGTAAAACTTGGAAAGAAAAAGACACTCCTATTACTATGATAATCAAAAATGTACATTGTACAGCAGGTTTCTCCAGATGCCCAGCACTTACAGAGCAAATTATTATTACAGTTACATGAGGTAATTTTTAACATCTTCTATAAAGTTAATGGGCTTTTGGTTTGGGGTTTGGTTCCCCCCTCCCCACCCTGCCCCTTCCTTCTTTTTCATGAGATTTAATCTGGCCTGTATTGTGCAAGAATAAAAGATTGAAATTATGAAGCATTTTACCTGTGCTGGATTGTCTTGAGCTGAAAATGGATGCTTTTTGTTGAAAGCATATTTTCAAAGCTAAATTAACTGGTTTGTGCAGGCTACACTCAGTAATACCAGAAGGAATTAGATAGGGCTAAGGCAAATCTGATTGTTTATTATCTGTATACAAAGATGATATAAAAGGAGCTATTCCACAGGCTACAGATCTTCTTCCTAATAACTCTGTTCACCTTTCCCCTAATGGAAACTCTACTGTAGTCTCCCAGTCAGCCTGCCACAGAAGTTGCAGTAAAATGTCTGTCTTTTCCTCCTTGTGCCATGCAGTAGCTCAGAACAGGAGGGAGGTAAGGCTGGGCAAAGACAGGCATGAAACGTGAGCTTTCATCTCTAAATCAGGCTGCTTGGGGAACACTGGCATGAGGATCTTGCAACTGTCCTCTGGATCCAGCCCTGTGCAGGTGAAATGTTGGTGCCTCCCTAGGCTAAGGAGATGAGTGACTGCCCATGACTGAGAGAAGACAAAGCATCTTATCATTGCCTTGATACAGAGGGGTGACATCTTGCAGGAAAAGACTTGCTGAAGACTATCTCTCAGGCAGGTATGTTTATAAGGCAAGAATCTCTACAGGAAGAAGCTATTATCTTTTGGCATGACAGGATCAGTTGCAGGAACCTGCTTTTCCAGAGGCTGACATACTTTAGCAAAAACCTTCCTCTCATCATGTGAACTGCTGCCACTGCCTATGCTTGGATTCAGATCTTTGCTGGCATAGTGAATTATTCAGATCAGAAAGTTCGAAGTTGTCTGTCTTCCTCTTGAACAGAAGTTAGGAAATAAGCTGTGTTTCACTAATCTCAGCTTCCTTCATCAGAGAAATTTGTGCCACTGCAGACAGGACTATATCAAGGCCTGTGTGCAAATTAGGACCTATGTAATATGTTTAATAGCTGCAAAGTACTATATAGAGGGACACTGCACGGAGCTGAATTTCATGCACACTGTGCTAATAAATTACTATTTCTTAAACTTACTGCGAAATGTGACTATGACATTCCTGGGTAATTTGTTCTCCTTTTCCTTTGATGTATGTTTACAAGATCCCACTGAAGAACATTCTGAGTAACTCTTTATATAGGTCTCTCTTATCTTTGAAAATGAAATTCCTTGACTTTCAAGATCTTTCTAAGGGTAAAGAACATACATTCCATATAGCTTTTGCTACTTGGTTCCAGATGCTTTAACTTATGCCTCCTCTTTTCTACCAAATGTTTTCCCTTTACCCTCAGTAGTAAAAAGAATGTTTCTCCCTTTTCATCTATTCTCTTTGGCTAAAAGGCAAAAAGGAAACTTATCATTAGCATATGGTGGAAAAAAATTACCACATGCATCCCTCAGGCACTGCTCATTAACAGCATACACAGAAATGGCTCAAGTGTGGATAATGTAATTGATGTGTAACTCATTATTCCCTGAATATGTGCTTTCCCCTTACAGTACAAAAACTGAGAAGTATTTGCCTTTTTTAGAGGATGGAGCATTTAGAGTTCAAGAAAACAAGCCTTGAAATGAAGGGACATGCTCACAGCGCCAAGTGCAGAAGAATTCAATGTTACTTGTTAGGCAGTGACAGGAAATACGCATCCCATACCCATCACCACAGCAGAAAGAAGGGTTGTTAAGAGCATATATATCCCTAATGAAAGCTAAATACAAATCAGAGCTGATATGTATGTCTTATATTGGGCATCACAGTCAGAACAGTTTTAATAACCGAGCTCCAGGATATTTTGGACTGACTAAAATAAAATGCAAGTTTTTCAGTTAAAACCATATATTGAAACCAGTTAACGTCTGATACGCAGCCAGTGAATGCTTATAAAAATACTTCACCAGGAAAAATAGTGCTGCATCCAAGACTTGGAAAGAACAGCTTATAGAGAGACTTTTTGTTTCAAAACTCATTCATTCCTTATGAATAGCCTTGGGGTTCAAGCTCATAACTGCAGTCTTGTCTAAAGATCCCTGAGCCTCCTGTACAAACAAAGCCAGAATTTTATACTCTTTCTGTGCTCCAGGTGTAATCTGGACCAGCAACTTTAGGGCTGATCTTTTAAAGACATCAGTTTGCTATGTGACTCTCCTTGGAACATCTCAAAGCAAACATTTAAGTACCAAGGCACTTAAACTTAATGAACTTTTGTGAAAAATTGTTATTTCTACAGCTCCTTATCCCCTTAAGCCACTGGGAAAAAGACTTGTAGCTCTATGTAAATTACTATTGCATTTGTTCTGGGTAAAAATGGGACTTCTGTGTTTGTACGCTGCTTTATTAGAACAATCTAAGGTCTTTGCCAGAAACGTTCAGTCTCCAGCTGTTGGTCCTCATTGGCCTACATGTCCCAGTCATTCAAAGGCAGTTCTTCATCTGAGTTTCACTTCTAAGGGAATTTTTAAAGTCTATGACTGAAAACTGTGTATGAGTCAATAGGAAGCTTTCCTGTCTTGAAATGGCCTCATCCAAAGTGTTCACCAGTATGTTTTATCTCAACTTTGTGACTTCACTGAGGAGATTTAGATAACTGTACTAAAACTTTGTCATTTCTTTAGGTTCTTATCTTAGCTTTGCCCGTATGTTCCCACAGTACCACCCCTTTCATTGCCTTCTCAGTTGAATAAAAATCCAAAGTTTAAAAAAAGTCCATCACTTATGAGAAAACATTTTACCAGTTCCCTCACACAAGAGGCAAATCGCAAACATTTTAATTTGTGAAGGCCAAAGAGGTAATTATGTTGATGGGGGCTTACTCTTTGGCATACATGCCAAAGAATAAGAACTTCTTTTATCTTCTTGTACTTACTTAGAACTGTGGATGGTACTGAGATGGTTGTTTGAAGCTGTAGCAGATACAAGAACTCTTCAAAACAGAAATCTGTAGATCAAGGATGTAATAAATGCATGTTTTGGCACTTAGGTCCTAACTCATGAGTCCTGCCTAACCTGATTTCTTATGTGCTTTGTGTTCTATTTTAGGCACCAAAGGAAGAAACAAAGGTGAATTTACAAATCTTCAAGGTGTAGCTGCATCTACAAATGGAAAAATATTAATAGCAGATAGTAACAACCAGTGTGTGCAGGTATGAGTATATGCCACTTCCACCAGTTTTCTTTTTCTCTCCGTCACCACACCTCTGCCCTCTTTGTAGTCAGGGCAGACACATTTTGTACAAATCAAGCAGAACTAGAAAATACAGAGGAAGCTCAACTTGTTTGTTATCTATTATCATTCCATCTTCTTGACCTGCAATCTTTTTCAGATCTACACTATATCTAGTATGTATATCAGAGTTAACTTCCCTTCCTTATGATGTCTGGCAATGAATAAAGAAAAAAAGTGGTACAATAATCTGGAAAAATACTTTTTTGTAAATATAATTTTATACAGTAAATTTATCAGTCCGTGTTTTCAATTATAAATCTAGGACAAGATGCCTTAAATTTGTATTTTTATATAATTTCTTAAGCAAATACAAATTTAAACACATAGATGTCATTTTTAAATGGCTTTTCATCTATTTAATTGATTTTCATGTCTGATACTATGATCAAATTTCTTCTTTGGTAGCATGCTTGACACCCATGATTTCTTGGCTTTTGTAACCTGGGTGAAAACCAAGCTGTGTTTTTTCATTTGCTTGCTGTTTATGTTTTTCACCATTAACAATTTGTCATCACTCTTCAGACTGCCCATGTGGTAGCAATGAACAAGGCAGCAGTGTGTGGCTTGTTCTTCTGTATGTGGGAAACAGCAAGCCACATGCAGTAAGAATTCGTTTCCAGGCCTTTGCAAAGAGGCAGTCACATATTCATCACACTTTGTAATTTGCAGCCACTTCAGAGGAAGTTCAGTGCCTAATTACCTGGCTTGTGGACACAACCAGTGGGCTGAATTTTGTGTGGCTAAAGCATCTTTCAGGAAATGGCCTAATGCTTACCCTGGAGTCAAATAATTAAATTCCGAAATTCTCTTTTTGCTCCTATTTCTATGTTTTCTACCGACTTAGTCTTTGACTGTGGCTAAGTCACTCAGTGCCTCATTTTCCTCATTTCTAATATGGGAATAATACCACTTCCTTCCAGCTAGGGCGGACATTTTGAAGCTTAATTCATTAATGTTTGCTAAGTACTTTGAGATCACTGAAGAAACAATGCAATGTAAGTCCAGAGAACTTCTTTATTTCAAAATTAGGGTCCAGGTGGAAGCCTCTTCTTAAATTAGGCATATCACTTTCAAATATGGACTGGTAAATGTTCTTCATGTTCCTGACTCTCTTTCTGATTGTAGTGTTCATTAGTGACTTGCTAAAATCTATGCTTCAAGACACAGATGATGTCATTATTTAAAATGAATGTTTTCTGTTACAGATATTTTCCAATGATGGTCAGTTCAAGAGCCGTTTTGGCATACGAGGAAGGTCTCCTGGCCAGTTGCAGCGGCCAACAGGAGTGGCTGTGCATCCCAGTGGTGACATCATTATTGCAGATTATGATAACAAATGGGTTAGCATATTCTCATCAGATGGAAAATTTAAGGTACGAGTTACCATGGGAACTCTCCAGAGCTTTCTCTATCTTACAAAAGAATGCAAAGTAATGGGTTTTTTTGTCCAGAAACTACATATTTTGGTTGTAACTTAGTCCAAATTCCATTGTTGTGATGACGCAGCCATGTTGTGTAATTAATAGGTGGAGGTCACAGCTGTGATGCTAATTTTTTACCAAACAGAGACGATAGGTTCCATTTTACAGTTCTACATACTACGTGCTTAGATGCCTTTCCGTAACGTACAGTCATGGATAGCTGAAGTAATCAAGTTTAGTTGGACTAGCTCAACAACCTTCATATCTTTAATATTCTCATTATACAGGAAGGTGTGTGCATATATGCATATACACACAGACAGACATAAAAACTTATGAGGAGGACATAAGGTTCTCCAGTGACAATGGAAAATAAGGTAGCAGGCTGATGATGACTTCCTCTATTTACTCCATATGTACCAGCAAATCAAGTGTATAATTCGTGTATGACCCTGTTGGTAATAAATGCAAGGAAGGGCAACCCAGGATGTTGTTCCAGTGCTACAGCATAGACAGGCATGTTTTAGGTGGAGTGATGTGCACCAGAAAAACTGAAAGGCAGTAATAATGTCTTAGGTTTCAGAAATCTGAAGTTCCGAGAAAAGCGCTCCTCATTTCCATAGCAACTCTCATCCCTTTAATAGGAGTAAAATAACAAGGCAGCTACTACACTACACTGATGCTTGACAACCTGCAATATTTACTTTGTTTGGGTTCAGGTGCAATTTCAGAGAAAATTAGAGGTTGTCTCCATTTGGTGTGTTCTCTGAATGCGTGTTACCACGTCTGACGATGCATACCAGAAATAGTCACCTATAGCAGAGGTTAGCAGTACACACCATTTAGTGAGATAAAGGACCTGCAGGGAAATTGCTACCATAGTTACTTAGTTCTACAGTCTTGCATTGGAGTGAAATTGCCTGTTTGGCTAATTTTCTGGAAGCCTAATGAACAAAAAGCTCAGGCCCAGAGCTGCTCACATGTGCACTAAGAAACGGCTTTCCTTTGAGTACGCTTTGCAAAGTGACAAATGCCATAGCAAATAGGCAATTGTGCTTGCATAGTCCTCAGTGACCTCCATCTGGGAAACAGACGTGTATGCTTTTAAAAGTATCCAGATCCTGTGTAGACTTGAAGCTAAAATAGAACAATACTAATATACAATGCAAGTGTCAAAAAAAATACAAATCATTTGCATTTGAAGCGAATATGTGATTTTCCTTGTCAAGTAGTTTTGAAAATGTACAGCTACACAGGAGAACGTTGGTTTTGGCTGAAGAGCTTGAATGAAATGAAAGCAGCAAAACAAAACCAAAGAAAGACGTGATTTAGTTCAGAATCTAAATACCCTGAGTAAGCAAAGTGTGTTTTAAATAATTATTAACATCTTTGTTGTGAACTGGCTTGATCTGGACACAGAGCATGGAGAGCTTATTTTCCTTCCTTCTCAAGACAAGTTGTAAGTCCAGCATTTTGGATGGTTCCAGCTCTGGAGAAAAAAGCCGTGGCCCTGGAGAAGCCAGGATTTATGTGCTGTACACTATAAGCAGGGAGACAGGTATTGAAAAAATAAATTATTAAGGTAGCTCCTCTGATCTGGAGTCTAGCTTTGTTTTGTAGTCAATGCTTTTGTTGGATGGTAAGAGCTGTGTAAAGTTGGCAATGTTTGTGTGGTTAATGCATTGGACTTTATAGTTCTTGAGACTAGACGGAAATGAGAGATGAAACATCAATGGTACAAAGTACTATTATTAGATTGAATGCAGGAGGCTATATTTAGGGGAGAAAAAATATACAAATGTTTTATAGAAGCATTTTACATATGGAGGGCAGGCATAATTATACAGCTGAAACACAGGACGTGGATATAACAGATCTAGCATGTGGGAATCTGGCCAAAGCCTTGTAATATCTTGTGTGTTGGCAATGATAATTCTTACAGTGGCTCTGTCAGATTAAATTGTGCAACACTTGCTAAGATAGAGAGAGAGATAAAGGTATAATGGTGTTTCCCTTCAAAGGACTGTGCCTGCAAGCCATTGTATATGATCTCTGATGCAGGCAGTCTGCTAGTTGTTAACTCGGCATTATTGGGGACTATTCTGAACTTAATCTAACTATTTCTTTGGGGGTTTTTTTGTCCCACTCTTTCTACACCTACTTACACCTACTTTCCCTTAGCAGCATTTTAATAGTCATGTGAGCCAGAAGGCAAATTTCCCCTGGAGCCAGGCCCAGGCATCTCTCTGGCACAGCGCAGGGCCGGCTTACCCCAGCAGCCTCTACTGCCAGGCAGAAGCATGTCACCTTCCTCAGTTGCTGGTAGCAACAGAAACAGAGCTCCATTTTCTAAGGCTGTAAAACTTGCACAGTGCAGAGGTGGGCAAACCCTAATCTGAGGTTACACCAAAACATGAGCCTCTTAATGAGGCTGTGTTATCCTGTGAATTATAAAGCCTCAGATGGGATCTTAGGATTTGAGGCTTCTGTTACTGCCTGTGCCACAGGTCTCACAGGTGACTAGTGATCTTCCATTTCACTTCCCAGTGCTCTATTTTCCTTATCTATAAAAGGCAGGTAACAGTGTTGGGGCTTCCTCTGTAAATTACTCTGAAATTGCTTAAGAAAACTGTTATAGAAGACATATTGCTAGGCCAAGGAGAGAACACATGGTGAAGCAGCAGCAGGAGGTTCTGTGTCAGTAGTGGTATTCAAACCTAGTGAAGGAACTGGAGAACAGAGCCAAGGAAATGATTCTTGGACTTCTGAAAATTACTGTCTTTCTAGTCTTGAAGGGTTGTATCTAAGATAGCTTGTTATTAGCCAAACAGGGCTGCAAGTCAAGATCAGGTTTAGATGAGTGGGAAAAGAGGAAACACCTTTTCTGACCGAAAATTCTTCTTGTCTCATTAAGAGGAATTAAGGAAGTTGGTTGTAGCTGGTTGTCATGTTCAGATAGGAAAATGGAGTATGATTAAGTGGTTACAGTTGAATTGAGAGTTGTAAAAATGATAAATCCATGTATTGTGTGACATTGCAACGTGCGACAAAGCTGTATCTTTGTATTAGGAAAGTTCTCAAATAGGAAAAGATGGTATGTTGAAAGTCCGTAAATTAGTTCCCGACAATCATGAACCTTTCAGGCAGCATCAAGACTGGTGGAGTTAAAGCCCTAACACACCTATTTCTACAGTGAAAAAGTCTTTATAAATCTTTATAGAGGCTAGGTGACTTCTTTACCTCTAGCAATATCCCACAGTAGAATGTTTTCCACCTCAGAAGGGTGGCTTTATAAACACATATTTGAAAACCAGTCTAAATTCATATGAGCCTATAAAATAAGGGACATAATGTCCTTGACTGAATTCAATTAAACACATTATTTATATTAAGGGTTCAGATGATTCATTATACTTTACTCATTTCTAATGGCAGAAAAGTCTGAAAATACTTCCATTCATACACTTAACAGGAATGATTGGGTTTCATAATGTTCTGTTCTGAATAATCAAACCTATAATTCTAAGAAACCTTCTGAAATAAAAATATACAAAGCATATGTTCAGCCAGACCGAGTAATGTGTCATCAGCATATTTTGTTCTAAACTGGAAGCAGAGATTTTTTGGTAAAAAGCACTGCAAAGTCTAGCTGGGCTTAATTTATTGCTGCTTGCAAACTATATATGAAATTCTGGCCCAAGAATGGTGATTTTTATTACTCTTCTCAGCACTGAGTGCCCATTAACGTAGTATGTGATTTATTCATGACTTTTTTCCGTCTGTATTGACACTTTACTCATGAGACTGAGTCATAGGAATCCTGGAAGGAAGGAGGTGGTGCAGTGCACAAGCAGACAAACACAGCAGCATCCCAGAGGAAAAAAAGGAATAAGACTTCATCACACCAAAGGAAATAAAATAAATCTACTGATTTGCATTAGTTTATGGTTTTGCTGCTTTGTTGTTATGCAAACCTGAATACATTTTGTAGGCTTGCTCATATCTTTCCCCTGCTGAACACAAAGTTATTTTTAATAGTTTTCCCTGGGGATATTTTAGCATGATTTAACTAGGTGGGTTTTTTCCTAAATATTTAGCAATTTATAACAGCATACGTACCTGAACATAAAGCAGACATGTGATCATTGCATATTGGCTAAACATAGTCTTGAAGTTGCAAGATTTACTCCTTGGAGTTTTTTCTTCATTTGAGACTGAAAGAGGTTGTGTCGTAATGCTGGTGAATTTGTACCAGACAGCGTCAGGGAACTTAGATGGCTTTAGTTTGGGATCCCTTCTATTTTTACCTGCAACCCCACCCATGAGAATGTACTGTGGAATAGGAGCAAGGGATTCACTAAGGTTAGTTGAGCTCCTTCATATATCAACATGGATGTTTACCTTGAAAACATTAGAGGATTAAGGGAAATGAGTCAGGTTATGCATCTTCTCTGTGCCCTGTAATCTGTTTTACCTTTATAGTTAGTCACAGACTAACAGAGAGCTTCAGCTGCTCCTCATCAAGAGGAAGGGAATAGGGGCAGAAAAGTCAGAAGCATTGCCTGTTCTAGGTGGTGATCTGTTCCACCCTGCAAAAGGCAGTGAGGTCATAGATGGTCTTGTTTCATAAAGAAGGTATCTTAGTATCTACTTCATTTAAATTATGATGGAAACAGGAAATTATGTTCTCCACCAAAGAGATCATGGAGTCATAGAATACCAGATTGGAAAAGACCTCAAGGATCATCTGGTCCAACTTTTAGGTGAAGCATGACCTAGACTAGATGTCCCAGCACCCTGTCCAGCTGAATCTTAAAAGTGTCCACTGTTGGGGATTCCACCACTTCCCTGAGAAGATTATTCCAATGGTTGATTGTTCTCATTGTGAAAAATTTTCCTCTTGCATCCAGATGGAATCTCCCGAGCAGCAGCTTGTACCTATTAGCCCTTGTATTTTCCATGTGACTCCTTATAAAAAGGGAGTCTCTGTCTTCCTTGTAACCACCCTTTAAATACTGGGACATGGTGATAAGCTGTTCTTTTTCTGAGCCTTCTTTTCTCTACGCTGAACAAATCCGGTTCTCTCAGCCTTTCCTCATACAGCAGGCTTCCAAGTGCTCTGATTGTCTTTGTGGCCCCTCTCTGGACCATCTCCAGCCTGTCCACATCCTTTTTTGCTTAGCGGGGACTAAAACTGAACAGAGTATTCCAGCACTGAGTAGAGTGGGATGATGGCTTCTCTATCGCTGCTGGTGATGCCCTTGTTGATGTAACCCAGCATCCTATTGGCTTTCTTTACCACAGCAGCACACTTCTCACTCACACTGAGCTTGTTGTTCATCAGGACCTCCAGGTCCCTTTCCAGACAGCTTCCCCCCAGCCTGTGCTGCACTCCTGGGTTGTGTTTACCCAGGGGCAAGACCTTACACTTGTCTTTGTTGAACTTCATCAGATTCTTGTTAGGCCACTCTTCCAGCCTACCCAGCTTTTCCTGCAGGGTGGCTCTCCCTTCCGAACTGCCCACTTCCCCAGTCAGTTTGGTATTACTGGCAAACTTCATTTGATCCCATCACCCAGATCACTTATGAAGACACTGAACAGCGTAGGGCCCAATATCAATCCCTGGGGATAGGTCACCAGCTGGAAAAGGAGTGATTCACCACCACCCTCTGGTCAGCCAATTCCCCACCTACCACACAGACCACTTGTCAAGACTAACATGTCAGTTTCTCCAGGAGGAAGCTGTGGGAAACTATAGAAAGTCTTAGAGAAATCCAGGTAGACAATTTCTACTGCCTGCCCCACAACAACTGAGATTGTGTTTCTTATGAGTTGTGTATTTGGACTCAGTTGCTGAGGTGGCAGATTTTCTACTCAAGAAAGAACATACAGAAAGCAGTCTTTATTTTCAATGGAGAAAAAAATTATGAAGTACACTATAAGAGCTGATAAAAACAATCACTTCCTTCTGGAAACTTTTGATGACAAAAATGTCTCTCCATCCCACTGTGAGCATGTAATGCAACCTTTGAACTATACTAACTTATTTCTATCATGCCAACATATTTTCCTGTATTGTGTTTTCCCTTTTAGGCCAAAATTGGGTCTGGAAAGCTCATGGGCCCTAAAGGTGTTTCTGTGGATCGTAATGGACACATCATTGTAGTGGACAATAAAGCATGCTGTGTCTTCATCTTCCAGCCAAATGGGAAAATAGTGACCAGGTTCGGCAGTCGAGGAAACGGTGACAAGCAGTTTGCAGGTACACTTGATGGTAATATGTAAATCCCCTTTTCTTGCCTCTTCTGCTCACACTTGCATGATGTTTGAGCATGTTGAAGACGCTATATCCTACTTTTTTTTCCTGGAGGAGAAAGGTTCTACTAAACATACAGCTCCTGTTCACCTCATGTTTTAATTGGTGGGGAAAACAGCAACATCTGTTCAGCAAATGGAGCTGTAACCAGATTATTTTATCTACTTCCCCATGCCTGGAAGCATTTCAGATCAGTGACCCAAGAAAGACTGATCTTAACTAGTATTTTGTAAATGCTTTGTAATGCCTACACTAAGGTGCTCATGATAATCAACTACACCATGCTTTGTGTTTCCAGTGATCAGATACACATTAACCAGTACCCTAAGTGGTATCTTCCCATTAGAAAATAAGTGCAATGAAATAGTGTTCAGATTGAGATCAGGAAGACACAGTTATGCAAATGGAAAATGCTAGGAAAAGGCATACTGAGCTTTTTAAAACATGAAATGAACTTACTCCTAACTTGAAACTGATATTCTCAACTTGGCTATTATTGCTCAGAAGCCAAATATAATATTCTGGCAGGCTGAAGAACCTTTTTAATTAAGAAAACTTTTTGATTTAGTGTTGTTATTGTTTATATTTTTTTCTTCCTTTGCATTGCAGGTCCTCATTTTGCAGCTGTAAACAGCAACAATGAAATTATCATTACAGATTTTCATAACCATTCTGTCAAGGTACTGTCAATTAATGGCAACTCAGAAAGCTTTTTACTTTATCCTGGTACTTTCATGGGGAAAATAAAGTATTGCTAAAAAAGAAGATATCACACTGTATGTATGATGTCTGATATAAGAACTGCACATTCAGAGACCTTCGCATGCAGTGCATTGCTTAATAGAGATATAATCTGTTGCCTTTGGTGCCACTACAATGTTCTCTAATTCAATTGCATAAACACAAGTTGTACCTGAGATAAATAATATCAATTTAGTTATTCTTATTAGCTCTCTGCCAAACCTGTTATTTATCCTATATTCTTTCCTATTTTAAGTAAGTCTGGTAACTGCTTTTGGATTTCCCAGCAAAAGCTTCCCACATTTCTAGTTGAATAAAAGTATAACAAAGTACCTGGCAATCTTTAATTCCATACCTGTTAAACAGCCGTGGCAAGACAGGGTGGTATATTTGTTTGTCCCAATAATACCAATGCAAGGATACAGCTCACATGGTGGAAAATGTGTATGAAGAGCTACAGGCCATTTCAGAAATTTCTCACCTTTGCATGTGTGTTTTCAGGCCATGACATTCACTTTCAGTCACTTTCCATGCTCTTTTTCTCTTCCTCAACACACAGCAGCAGCAAGAGGACACGGGCAGCAGAACGCTGCCCTATCCCAGTTCTCAGGCCATGTGCACCAGTCCCATACACTGGTGAGATCCCAGGGATTTCACTTAATGGTTGCCTGTTCTGATTGAACACAACGATTGAGGATTCTGATTTAAACCTCAGTCCAGTTCTTCACCTGAAAGAGGAAGTCACTGTCAGACCACAGACACCCTCATATCCTGAGTGGTGCTGAATCATCTAGCTTTTGAATAGCAATTTTGCTTTTGTATCCTTTTGGAATTAGAGAAGAATTACAGAAGAAATAGCAGCTCATGGTTTGGATTACAACAAAGAAACCAAGCCTGCTGCAGGAGCCCTAAAACAGATTGTTCATGTGGTTTAGCAGCAGGAGGCCTATGGCTCCCATAAATTACCCCTCCACCAGCAGGGCTTGCCATGGTAACAAGAATGCTAGACAGAGTTAACGAGGACAACCTAAAGTGGAAAAAAGCAAGTGAAGAGATGTAAGAAGTGTGACATCTTAGCAAATTTCTAATTGTTGCATTCTTAATGAGAACAGAGCATTTCCATCTGTCTTCAATGTGAGTCAATGGGATAAAAATGTTAGTTGTTACAGTTTGGTACTAACAAACAGGAAAAGATTATTATTTTTGCAGTGTCCTCTAAATCAGTACAGATAATTATCGGCATTCTGGAGAGTCATTTATAATCTGGGAGATGCAGTTATCTTTTGTTAGCTGGTGAACAGGAGAAAGTATATTTTGGTTTAAATAATAAATAAGTTTATAAATAAATCAGTTTCACTCTTATGGGTCCCAAAGGTCTTCCTGCCACCTGTGTCTTGAATTAAATATTGTCACCCAGCAACATTACCCTCTCTTCCCCATCAGCCTTCAAGCACATCCCTTCCTTCAGGCATATTCTATGGAAAATCCTACTCAGTGTAGGCTTCTCTCTCATTCCTTCACTCACCATCCCCACTTACACCCAGGCAGAGAGCAATACATCATAGCCTGATTTTTTAATTAGTTGACTTTTTTCTAATTCCTTCATTCATTTCTTCCACCATATGCCTTTTTCCTGTTCACTGGGGGTGTTCAAGAACAGGATGATTTCCTCACATCTTGCACCTCATTAGCACTTCAGTGTGCATTTGGCACTTGGGTCTTTGCATTTTCTTGTGCAAGCCACAGCTGGGCTCTAAGAATGTTGTTGGACCTTGTGGCGCAGCTGGGCCTGAGTCCAAGATGGACCAGAATAAGTAGAGATATCTACAGTACTATGTAAATGACACATCCTGTATCTCACTTGGTCCCACTGGTGCATCCAGGTCACTGGCAGAATACTCATTGACTGGTTCCATCTTTCTGCTGTCTAAACCTGTTACCATCATAGAGAATTCAGTTACTAAACTGTCTGTACAGAGAGCAGCATGCCATGATTATCAATATGTGTTAGACTATTGAAGTCAGAGTGCATCTGTTGTGTTTCTGTAGACTGACTCCCAGTGCCATATCTGTACTCAGCTCCTCTTAATTCAAGATGCACAAGCTATAGAAGGGCGCCTGGGGCCCTCCCCTCTGTGTCTGAGCTGAATCAGATCCTAAGTGAAAAGGGAAATACTGTCTGGTGTAGTGTAGCTGGAGGGAGAGATGGGCACCTTATGTATATGTGGGCAGGGGGCTGTGTTCCTGGGAACTCTTCAATTCCTAGGTTTGTATTTGATATGTCATACACAGGTTTTTGTTTTAACCCATACAGGTATTTAACCAGGAGGGAGAATTCATACTGAAGTTTGGGTCAAACGGAGAAGGAAATGGACAATTTAATGCACCAACTGGAGTAGCTGTAGATTCCAATGGAAATATTATTGTAGCGGATTGGGGAAACAGCCGAATACAGGTAGAAATATCTATATTTCAAAGGTGCTTGATTAAGAAAATCAATGGATTGATAACTCTGGCTACTGAAGTCTTTAGACTTCCCAGGAAGCAAGATTAGAAGTGATGTGTTTTTTAACACAGCTTTTTATATGCCTCATTGCTGGTCTGTCCACACTTAGACCTAGGGGTGTCAGATGACTTTCCAGTGTGACTGCTAGTAACTCTGATGGTTACTCTGACCAAGGCTTTTGAATCCAAGTAGCTCCCCAAAAGCTATTTGATGACTTAGAAGACTTGCAAGCATTGCTGAGGTGATAGTAATTTATAATCACCATAACAGAAGATTTGAGACATGGCGGAAAACATGAAAAAGCAATCTGGATATACCCTGGGGCAAATGATTTTTATAATCTTTATTAAATGTGGAGAAAATATTCTGGTTTTGATTTATGAGACTTATGTTCATTTTATCTTTCAAGTGCTAATCACAAAGCTTGCCTACTTGCCAAAGAATTCTAATAAATAAATAATTGTATGTATTATTTTCACTAAATATAAAAATAAGACAGCTGCTTATGAGTTGTTCTCAGAAAGCACTGTCAACAGTGCAAACAAATTCCTGGTTTTCTCTCTGTGGGAAGCCAAGAGTCATGCTAGCCACAGTAGTAATATTTGTTAGGAAGGCAAGGTGTTGGTTGATTGAGTTTGATTTATTGTAGTTGACTATTTTTAGAACAAGGAAAAGCTGAGATGCTATTATTATTTCATTGCATGTTTAATTCTTGCCAAAGATTCTGGAAGCTTTAATTAGTTCTTTTTAATAATAATATACTTGAATACAAGAATATAAACTTGTATATTATGAGAATAACAAATCAGATTCTGCCCTTGTTTATTCTAGTGTATGTCAACCATTTCAGAAATGAGAAGTATAATGGTGTAATTGATAACAGATTTGTGTCTGCTATTGTTCTTTTCTACTCATAACATTTATTCTGTGCTTTCTCACCCTCAAAGGTTTTTGATGGAAGTGGATCATTTTTATCCTACATTAACACCTCTGCTGACCCACTTTATGGCCCTCAAGGTCTTGCCCTTACTTCAGATGGCCATGTTGTAGTCGCAGACTCTGGGAATCACTGCTTCAAGGTCTATCGATACTTGCAGTAGCAATGAGCTCTGGAGCTGAATATTCATCCACCTTTAAGAAAAGACTGATCCTAGAGATCCAATGCAGGATGTCTCCTACTTTGAATTCCTTTTTAATAATGAGGGAGTCTCTTATAGACTTCTTGTGTTAATTTCCAAACTTACCTTGTTTACAAAAGTCTTGCACCTCTTATGTTACTCACTGAACTTCTTGTTTCAAGGGTTAATACAGAAAATACTCTTTAACTGAATTCATAAAGACAATGTGATATTAAACACAAACTGCAACTTATGGAACTGGAATTAACTATTAGGCAAAAATGAGGAAAATTTGGGAAAAGTCCCCAAAGCTTTTTGAAGACTGCGAAGGGTAGCTCCTGCTCAGAGCTCCCAAATTTGAAGAAGTATCATTGTTATGCGTTATTTAACCCAGAAGTAATCCTGGGAATCTTCTAGATCTCATTATCATGGTAGGTATTACACTTTTAACATTCTTCTGTCTTACTATCTGTAACAAATAGGTCCTTTTAGTATAAGATTAAGTCTCACAAAATCCTTCTAGCTCTAGCTGTCAGACCTAACACAGCTCAACGTTTAGCATTATGAGAATCAATGCAAATTCCCTACTTATATGGGATTAATGAAGGATTGTTTCATGTGCTTTTTTTCACTCTTCCTCTTGCTCAATGTGCTGGAAGTTCTTTGCAGAGGCCTGACATTTCTATCTGGAAAAACTTAACTGTAGTGATACATTAGTGAGAACTGGATTTCTGTGTAACAACAGACCTTTTGACACCAAACTAGTTTATTAGGATCAGGGTTATTACAATGTCAACTCAATTAACCTCATGTGTGCCACTCTTTTGTATGTGTTCATTGCCATGTTTCCTTAAGGCAATTCGTTGTATTAACCAATAAAATAAAATGCAGCATCACACAGGACAGAAAGCCAGAGAGGTACCCCTATGGAGGACCTACATTATACAACCAAAGGAACTGTGGTAAACAGAGGTTGTATAGGAAAGCCAAGGGTTATCAAAGCTATTTGTTTTTACAGGAGAAAAAATACAGTGCAAATAAGAATGAAATTGAACCAATTCTTGAAATCCTTCATCAAAGGGAATTCTGTTAGAGGAAAAAATAAGGACTCTGAGATTTGTTCTGATTTGTTTGTATGTACGTATGTATGACTGATGGGCATAATAATAATAATAAAAAAGTAGGTTATATCAGCAAAGTGGAACATATGTATGCCATTTGTAAATGGCAGTACTCTGAAAACAATGTCCCTCCTCCTTCCTGCCGGATCTCTCTACCATGTCCTTTGTTGAAGTATTAATTTAACTGGAAATGCTTACAATCATGGTTCTGTTTTTAATGTGGGTTTTTTAAGTGTGAATTTGTCCTTTTTAAAGTAGCATTGGCTTTATTCTTATTTCTAAATCCAATGGTCAAAGAATGAATTGCTACCATAGCCTGATAAAGATAGAGTGGTGATCACTCTTAAACCTCATTTGAGGAGCTGGTGAGCTTGCTGCCAATGCTTACAATAGCCTGGAAAGTACTGTCTTTCTTTTCTCATTTCTAGGGCCTTGAAACAAAAGGGCATTGGGTCAGGAGCAAGGGATTATTTTAAGCATGTTTGCAAAATGGAAAGAAATCTTTATTAAATTACTTGTTATAAGTATTTGTCTTATTTCTAAAAGGTTAAGGTTGTTGTTTCAATGAATTTGGGAAAAAATAATGGTTTTTATGTAAAGATGCATTTGATTTGTAAAAATGCAGACCCCAAGGTTCTTAAATGTGGAGTTTGTCTGGTTTTAATTATTGTTTCTTGAAGATATTTCCTCTTCTTTCCCTTGTTTATTTTTTGCACATAAAGTCAATTTACAAATTTGCATGCAAAGATGACTTTCCTTATTTCATTCGAATAAATATTTCATGTATAAGGTTTAAGGCTTGGACAACATAATGCAGCTAAGAAACTGGTGGTTACATTTTTGAAATGTTAAAACTCAAGTTTGTTATTACCAAGAGAACAAAATGTCCTCTGCTTGAACTGAGTTTGTCCTAAAATTCTGAAGACTGTATCTCAGTCATTACACAATAAACTGTCCTATCAAAATTTAACAAAGTCGTAGACCAAATTTTCTGATGATCAAGTAATTTCCTTCTAAGTGTCCTTATAAGCAACCTTCTGGCAAATGAACAATTTCTGACATTGGAATGCCTTTAAACGGCAAATTTATCAATGAAGAAAAGGTATGTATAATTTTAACAGTATTTAATAGAAGAGGTTGAATGGGTTCACTGAGATAAAAAGAAAATGAGAAATGTGCTGTTGCTGTTAGTTACGGATAATATTAATCAAATGTAGTTCCAAGTTTGGATTTTTATAATAACATTTTACTAATCTTGCAGGGTTTCCACTCAGGAAAAAATTTCTGAATCCCTCTGTTGCCAGGAACTCTGAGAGAACGGAAATCAAACCTTAACCTATTTATCAAAACATACACTAAAGGCTTGTGCTATTTAATGTTAACACTTTTCTTCAAAAGATTTCCAGTCTCTTTGACTCGGTATTGTTTACTGGGTTTTATATAACCTATGTCAATCCTGTGCATCCTGATGAAATACGGAATTCTGTGCACAACCCCCTTACAACCCAGCTAACAGCTATTAGGGATGATGCGGGTTTTTTTTCTTAAGACTGAATAGTCTTTTGGGTTTCCAGACAGTATCACCAGAGCAGCACTTACTGCACCTGAAAAAATGTCACTAATTTGGAGTTCCTTCTGATAGCAAATGCGGCCAACTACAGTTTCAAATTCAGTGGCATAGGGCATTCATTTACAAAGTCTGACCTTATCTGCCTGACACCGGAAAACAGAGAAACACATAGCTTTTACAGTGCACTTCTGAAGCTAACTTAGCTAAAATGCTTGGCTTACAAAGAGCAACCAACGCAGAAATTCTGTTCTAAAAACCTGCCAGATTGTTTTTCTCATCCAATTAAGTGAACAACAAAATTGCACTACTTGTTTTGCTGAGTTGCTACCATTTATTAAAGGTTTATAGGCATTTTGCTGCCAGATTTCAGGTATAACCAAATGTTCCCTTGACTTTCCTGGAATGCTAATTGACTAGCAGCACAGCATGAATGGTGAAAGTATGTGCTTCATTTAACTAATCTTCGACCCAGAAGTAATCTCAGAAGGTTATCAGATCTTGTGTAATCTGGAGCATTTTAGGACAAACTAGCCAACTGTACCTTCATTGTTTTGTGAATAGAATAAAAGTATCTGTTCAGATAAATCCAATATAAACAGTAGGGGATTTTTACATATGCTAAACCAGCAGCAATGTAGCTGATAAATGAAAGGAAAATGGTTTAGGCAAGCATTTGCCTAATGTAATGGGAGAGTGATTTATTAGAAAATGCTCTTCCGTTCTGTAAAAGCTAGAGGGCTTTCGATTTTATGTCAATATTTTTTATAATTAAGGATCTAGTGTTGCCATAATGAGAACTATAAGTGCCCAATATGTTGTATTTGCTATAAAACAATTACTTTCAGTTGTGGGTGACAACTAGTTATGAAATCATGATGTACGCTGAAAATTTTCTTCAAGAATTGTGAGCAGCAATTGTTTTGGCCTGTTTGTGGACAGTGCGCGGAAGGTATCTGTGCTACAGAGTAGGAAGATTCCTAATGGGTTGTGTTATTTCTGATGAATGTACAGCACTTTCAGTTGATGTTTGTGAGCAACACGGCCTTAACCCTGACACTTTTGCTTTGGCTTTATGACATGGGAATGTTCCTTAAGCTGCACGGTGTGGGGCAGTAGCCCCTGTCAGAAACCTCTACCAGTTGATAACGCTGCAGTTTTCCACTTCTGGGAGTGAGTCTGTCCGTTTTCTTTATTTTATCTTTTTTTAAAGGTTTTGTACATTCCATCTTTGTAAGTCAGTCTCGTATGTTTTGTGTACATGTAAGCCTTGCACTCTCGACACTCACAATGAAATACTCTTCTCACTTGTTCTTTCTGTTGTTGTTTTTGTTTTGTTGTTTGGGTTTGTTTTTAATTCCTGTGAGGCTAAATAGAAACTTTGTCTCCTTAAGGTCAAGGATGAAAGATGCACATCAAAGTGTTTGTGTGTGTGTGTGTGCGTGTGTGTGTGTGTGTGTGTGTGTTTGTGTGTAGCTTTAGCTTCTTGTGTGCCACAGTATTCTTGATGCTTTAGCTAACGATTAAAAAGAATTACTCTGTCTTGGAAATGTAGGAAAACCGGAGTCAAATGTGTACCTTTACCACGCACAAAACTTTCAAACAATAAAAATAAAGCTTGTTTCCTCTGTTATCTTCATGGTTGAGGATTTATTTTTCACGTGTCTCATACTCACTGTCCCCAGAAATAGCCCCATAATGCAGGAAGATAGGATGAGAATGAAATGAGGCAGCAGATGCTGCAGAGACTGACCTGTATGCGATACTCATGGATCGTACTGCTTCCTGATACCCAGCTGCATCCCACCACAGACTGCTTGGACCTCAGAGAAGGTAGTATTGCCTCCCATAGGTGAGCATCTCCTAGAGCTCTCCCTGTCCTCCATCCTCAAGCTCTATTGAAGCATCTTTTTGCTGTCAGTCATATAGATGATGCAGGAAGTAGCCACAAGACTCAAAATGTTTGCTATTATTCTTCTGGAAATAAACTGATCTGCTGTTCAATTTGAATTCTTCCCTTCTGCTGAAAAACTATCTCATGTAATTAAAGACTGCATTATGGTACATATATATGAAAGGAACAAACTTAAAGTAGGACAATTTTAATTCTCCTACTTCCCAACCTTCCTGCCTGCCATTGTCGCTTTAATGTCCTCTCAAATCAGAATTTATGTATCTAATTCAATCACAAGTTTGTATGAGCAAAATTAAGGAGAGCACAAATTTCATCCCATCTAAGCAGATTTTAACACTGACAAAGCAATGTATTTTCTCTGCCTCTGGAACAGAAAAACCCTGTTTTGGCCAGTATTTTAAAGTCTCAGTGAGACACCTAGCATAGAAAATTTCAGCCCAAACTGCTAAAGTTTAAGAAAATCACAGTGAATGAGAACAATCTTCTAACAGAAAAGCACAGTTACAAGTCCCCCATCCACAGTATTTCCTCTATTATCTTGTTTTTATATTAATAGTATATGATTAGCAGTTTTGTGAAATACCACATTTAGACCTTCTGAAGCCCATTAAGAATGTCAGACCTTTATGTGTATTCAGAGTAATTTATTCCACTTTATTCAGTAATGGAAAATTACCCTCACATGACAAAGCATGAGATACACCTATATACTCTCCCCCTGTTTGGGACCTCTTCCACCTTATGGGCTTTCAAACCAGCTAGTTTTGATCTGGTACTGCAAAATCTGGGAGATGTCAAGGAACCTCTTACTACAAAGTAAGTCAAGCCTAACTGTTTGGCCATGGAAGGGTTTATGGGCTGCCAGTGCACTTGGGGCAGCTTAGCCTGGCTGTTCCCAGGGACACGGGCAGAAGAACTTACTGAGCCCCACTGTCACCCAAAAGCGTGACCTAATGTTTTACAGGGGGATGTGCTGGGCTGGCTTGGTTGCTGCCAGCTGTGGCTCCAGGTGCATGAAGAGGTGAGACCTGGGTGTTTGCAGCCAGTCTACTTTCAGGTGTGATGGGGAGACAGGAGCAGGGCTGAGGTATGTGTCCCGAGGCCGCTTCAGAGTCAGCGTCTCTCTGAAACCCCCTCCTCCATCTCCTCTTCCTTTTCGCCTAGCAGCATGTTAAGCTCCGACACCCACTCTCCCCTCATAAGTCATGTGGAGAAAACCCACGTTGTGACACGTGCTCAGCAAATGTGGCAGCAACCATTTGCTTGGCAGTGGTAAAGCAATGAGTGGAGCTTAGTTTTATTTTGGCTGTGAAGGAGCAGAAAGGGGCCCATGTCCCGGGGAGAGGAGATTGTGGTGACAAGAGGAAAACAACTGCTGCAGCGAGCATGGGGACACACTCACTTTGAGGGCTGGCCAAAGGAAGGGAAAAGTGGGTGAACGGAATATGAGCTCTTGGAACAGATGAGAAGGCGTGCCAGCAGATTTCATTGCCAGGTAGTGAGCTGAAAATCTGATGCACAAGAAAGTGTGAAAGAAGGAGAAGCTTTGTGTTCTGTATGAATATTAAGCTTTTTATTAACAATGTCCTTTCTGATTCGTGCTTCATTTTTAGTAATACATCGGTGTGCACAATGAGGAAACGGACCACAGGCCAGGTCTGTGTGGAAGAGAACTCCAGGTTTCAGGAAAGGGGGCACCTTGCAAGAGAGACAAACCCTCATGGGGACTGCCTGCACGTTTTGGCTCACATGTTTTCATCTGCTTGAATTTAAACTCTGGAATCAGTGTGGCAGATGCAAACCTACCACTGTTAAACTGCAGAGCAATTCCCACAACTGCTATAGCTGAAGGAAGGCAATTTACCTTAGCACAAGTAATAATTAAACTGCGAGCAACTGAAGTCACAGAATCATAGAGTCACAGACTGCTTTGGGCTTGAACAGACCTCAAAGATCATCCAGCTCCAACCCCCCCTGCTATGGGCAGGGACACCTTCCACTAGACCAGGTTGCCCAAAGCCCTGTCCAACCTGGCCCCTAGAACAGTCATCACAACAAACAACTGTTTCAAGCAGCACCAGATGTGCCCAGATCCTTTGCTTGCAGGGGCAGACAGGGGTTTATTTCTCCAGGTCCTGTTGCTCCTGTAATGGGCTAGTCACATATGATGTGGTTTTAGACCACAGTTAATGTGTTTGTATCTCGCCTTTGCTGGTGGGCCTCAGAGGGCAAAGAACATGCAGTGCACAGCTGGCAGGGAGCCCCAGAGCCTCACCTCAGAGGTGCAGCCACCTGGAGGCACCAAGCTCCTGTCCTCGGATCTCCAACGCCACCACTGTAGGCAGAGACTCAGAAACAACTATTTTTCACCTGATGATGAGGGCCACTGGTGGTGGGGTTTAAAATATTTTTAAACTTTCTATTTTGTTATTTTTTATAATTTCCAGTAACACAGGAAATACATACTGAAGATACGGCCATGGCATCAGTCAAGAAAAGTGCGCTTTCTACCGAAATACAAAATGGGTAGGTACTGAGAAACACAGGGAAACAAAATTAAAACCTGAGGGATTTTGCTCTAAAGCCTGGGCAATGCCAAATGCAAAAGTAAACATGGAGTATGGCCCCTACACCTTAGCACATTCACTGCAACTTGCACTACGTGTTTAAAAAAACAAACAAAACCCCCCAAACCAAACATGGTATTACAGCACATGAAATGAGAGGAATGATAGCCGCTTTCTGGTAGGGCAAGTCTGCTTTCTGAAGGTATTGCATGCAATGCATGGTTGATTGCACAAGGCATAAAAACCAGAATTTAACTTTATGCATCTTTTTTTCTCTCCTTTACTGCCCAGAGTGGCCGCCCCATCCCTGGCAGTGTTCAAGGCCAGGTTGGATGGGGCTTTGAGCAACCTGGTCTAGTGGAAGGTGTCCCTGCCCAAGGCAGGTGGGGTTGGAACGGGATGAGCTTCAAGGTCCCCTCCAACACAAACCATTCCACGACCGCCCGTGGCACAGCCCGCTCCGCTCCAGCACCGCCTCGGCCCCGCCCTTCGTCCGGCCCCCACCACCACCCCAGCCGGGCTAACGCACGGCCGTCCCGCCCGGCAGCTCCGCGCAGCGGCCGCGCTTGGCCGCGCCGCTGGGGGCGGTGCTGGGGGCGGTGCCCGGTGGCCTTTTCCGTCCCGGTGGCGCCGAAATCAAACCGCGCAGGAGGCAACATGGTAAGCGGCTGCCGCGGCGGGGCTTCCGCTCTGCCTCCTTTCCTCCGCGGCGCCGTGCCCGGTTAATGAGGCTGTAGAGCGGGCGGAGCAAGGCGGCCGTCGCCTCTGGTAACCCGCTCCTCGTCTTCCCTCCGCGCCTGCGGCAGCTGAGGGAGCGCGGTGGGGCTGCTGGGCCCGTGTCTCCTGTCGCGTTCCCCCCGCTCTCGGGGAGTGCAGCGTTACCGCTGCGTGGGCCATGTCTGAGTTCTTGAAGGGCAATGTAAATCTAAGGAACCCGGAAGAGCAGGCCCCGCAACGGCAGCTCGGGCGGGCGGGCGCCCGGGTACGGCGGTGTGACCGCGGGTGGTGCGGAGGCGAGGGGAGCTGAAGGGGTGGCCGGTGTGGCCAAGTGTGCTGAGCAGCGATCTGTCTGCTGTGTTGTGTAGGTGTGAGCACCTAGCTGAGAGGTAGGCGAGCAAAACGAACGTGAAGGTTAATAAAGCTTACCTGGAAAACACGTTGATTTGACACTTCTCTCTGTCTGTTGGAGTGCTGGTGTAAAGGTTGGCGCCTGAGGGATGTGAGGCTTTGTGGGTTTTGTTCCTTTTGCTGCCGATGTCATTCGGGCTGTTTGGGAAGGCAGGCAGGCAGAGAGTGATCAGTCTGTTCTCTGTTCCTGCCCCTACTTGTGTGTGTGTCGAGGTTCTGGGTACCGATCCTGTGATGTACTGATGTCATCAGAGACAGCTGGGATGTCTGCGCTGATGTAGGGGCATCACAAACTAAAGCAGGAGGGAGGAGACTTTAGAAAGTATTAATAGTACTTTTGTTAAATGTTGTACTGAATTGCTTCTTTTCCTGCCTGTGTATTACTGTAGCTGCATTAGCTTGTTTCTCAATTTATTGTTAAAAATCTAAGTCAGTTTGGCTGTTTTGCTCCTGAAAGATGTTTTAGATATTGTGCTTCCCTACTGTGTGATTTGTTTAAGAAAGAAGCAGTAGTGAAGAAGTAAAAAATGGCATCAGCTGTCAGTTCCCTTCCAGCATAACTTGGACACAAACCCAAGTTATCTTTCTTGAAGCACCATGTTATTAGAATCCCTACTTCCACTGACTGCAGAGCAGCAATATTTATGTTGTTTTGTTTTTCTTTTTTGATGGAGATCTCTTTTTGCAACATCCTATTTTGTTCTTTCCATCTCCCTTTCAGTCTCCTGTAGCCACATGCAGCAGTACAGGATCACACAGACCATGAAGCGAGGAGTGGGGCAAGGGGAAACAGTCCTAATAATGTTACAGCCGCTGCTTTTGGGTCCTTGAGGAGTGTGCTAGATGCTGTTAATAAAACTCCTATTCTCTGTGAAGTACTTTATGTCCTAATTTTGCAAGGGCTTGTCAAAATAGCATCTCTCAGTTTTGTATTACAGGTAGCAGTGTGTGAGTAGTCATTTCTCCCTTTTGCTTCTATTTCGATCCATGTTATTTCCTGCTCAGTCACACAACTGCAGAGAAAGAAGCATAGTTTTTAAAGTGTGACTTTGAAATCAGAAGGTTGGGTAAGAAGTTTGAAGAAAGATGTAGTACCTTCAAATGTACCTTATCTTCTTAATGAAAACTTAAATGGACTCCATCTCACACTAGCACCTCTGTATCACAAGATAAATAACAGCTCTAACAAAAAAAAAGCCTGAAACAAAAAACCCAAACCCAAAAGATATTCCTTCTTATCTTTCTAAGGACTATTAAACATTTGGGTGAGCTGCTGACAATTGATATAAATGTACATTTTAAATCTAGCAACATTGGAAAGGACCTCAAAGACTGCCTAGTTCCAACCCACAGGTCACAGGTAGGGAGGGACACCTGGTAGACCAGGTTGCTCAAAGTCCCACCCAGCCTGGCCTTGGTATGCCAAAAAACATGGGGGCTTGAGCTGGATTGGGTTGTGAAAGGGCAGCTCCAAGCTTATGGCATACATCCCTCAGTTTGTTAGATTGCAGGTGTATTAGTTTGGTGTAATGATTCTTTGGGAAGAAGTAGTTTATCCGAAAGTCTGGGGTTAGTTGTACAGTATTTTAAAAGACAGCAAATACAACTTAGAGGTAAATAGATTTGACTTCTGAGCAGATGTTAATTATTCAAGTTGCTGAATGTGTTGATTTGCTGTTTTTTTTTACCCTGTTCTAGTCCAAGAAAAAAGGTTTGAGCTTTGAGGAGAAGAGAGCTCGCATGATGGAGATCTTCTTTGAAACAGTAAGTAACTTGTAATTGTCCTGTATTTACATTGTTGGGAAAACAGGTCCTGAAAGAAGCTTAGCTGTAGATGACCTCTATATATCCTGCTGTGCATTTCACTGATGCCCTGTGTCATCAGTGTATAAACTATAGGGACAGAGCTTGATGCATATAGCCTCTGATCAGGTGGCTCATCCCCAGGTGGACCCAAGGCACGCAGATGCTTAGGTGGTATCAAGTGCTTCAGGTGCTCCCTATTCACATTTTCTGAGTTTGTTCTGTCAGAGGGATAGTAAGAGATTAGGAAGTATCTCACTGCAGGAGGAAGATATCTGAGTGTAGGAAAGATGAGGAGACTTGGAAGAGGTCCCTGGGGAGACGAAACCAGGGGATCCAGAAACAGAGCTAGAATTATAATGTGATGTAGGTAATTCACAATATTTCACCTATTAAAAAGAACACTGTGGTATTTGAGTACTTGGGCAATGTGGTGCACCTGCTGCTGTCAGTGTAACCTGGGCTCTGCCTGTCCTAAGTGGTTTACAGCCTTAACTAGAGACAAGATCTAGGTGACCCTGCTTGAGCAGGGAAGTTGAGCTGGATGACTCAACATCCATTTGAAATGGGGATGGATGACTGCCATCCCCATTTCAAGGGATAGTGGTCCCTTTCAGCTTCAACTATTCCATGATTCTGTGACTTGAGAACAGCAAAGAGCAGAAAAGGACTTGTTACAATAGTAGTCTTTTAAAATTATTTAATTAGTAAGTGTTCAAAGTCTATCGATGGATGTGTAGCCTATTTCCCTAGCAAAACATAAACATGCAATGTATTTGCTCCTTGCTTTTTTTGGCATTGACTTAGTGTAAAAAACCCACCCAGACTTAGATGATGCTGTCATTTGGAGCTGAAGTGTCTTTTATGTTTTGCACAGAAAGATGTGTTCCAGCTGAAGGATATAGAGAAGATTGCTCCAAAAGAAAAAGGGATTAGTAAGTGTTTACAAAACTTAATTCTCTTGAGTCATACAGGTCATACAGTGTAAACTTTCTTGGCTACAATTTTAGGTTTATGATTGTAATGATGGGGGAAAAATAGCTAGAAAGGGAGACCAGTCAATGGGAGGGCTTTAGGTTTAAAAATTACATGAACAGCGTACTCCCATCTCAGTTTACTGATGTTAAATGGGGTGGGATTTTTCCTAGGCTCTGAGATGCCTGACTTGCAGTGACTTTCAGTGTATGCGATAATTATGTGCACTCAGGTAGTGAACAGAGGATTTAAATGTCTCTCTGTAATGTCACAAATATCTTAAGATGCTAGTCCAGATTTACACAGTCCATGTAAGCTTTTTTTCCCACAAAAAATGGCTGGACAGCTGTAAATGGAAGGGGGTTGTCTTTTCAGTGAAAGTCTTCCTGATGAGATCCTTTGGTTTAGGATTAGGTCCAGGAGGATTTATCTTACACTGTTGAGTTGTTTTGTATGTTCCTCATTCTGCTTCCTTTTGTGTTCATTAACAAAAGGGTGGCAAGGCATAAACTTTGTATGGTTGCCACTGTCCTTGACTAGCATGTCTTTATGGCACTGCAAGAGTAAATGTGCTTCTTGAAAGAACTGCAGGCATATGTGAATATTGCAAAGCAGTGTTTTGCAGTTATGTCTTCAGCTAACAGAGGCACTCACGGGCTTCTGAAGAGATGTACTATGTCTCGATTGGTTTGTTAATGCATATGTTTAATCATAATTTGCAGGAAAAGGATGCAAAACAGTAAATACAAGCAATGGAATGTTGTATTAAGAAGTCTGGAATGTAGAGTTTCTAAAATCATTAACACATTTTAATAGTCCACATTCATCCTGCCTCTATATATAAAGACATTTAGCCATGCACCCTAGACTCCAGTTACTCTGAAAAGAGCAATGTCTAGGCTGTGGAAATGCCCCCATGCTGGCATCCAGCCTGTGGCTTCCAAAAGATTGGATGTTTCTGATCTGGGATCCCCTTTAGACTTGAAAGTCAGACACTGAAAACCATAAAGTAGCTCAAAAGTCTTTATATCTGCAATGCTTGAGTATAATAACAATTACTTTGAACAGACACCATTTTTAAAATGGTGACTTATACCACACATTTGCTAGAAAATGAACAATTACATTCAGAAATGGTTTGGATCCTTTAGCTGCAGTTCACTTTCTGTATTGGAGCTGACTATAATCAAAAGTAAGATCTGCCTCTTCTGAGTCTGTAGACAGATGGCTTTGGTGCCTCTGCTGCTGTTAAATGCTTTGATAAGCATTAGAAAGTGAAATGTAATTACACTCCTAATCAAGAAATTGTAAATTAATCTATGTTAGAATTAAGATCGCAAGATAGCTTCTCAAGTAGTCTCTCATGAATTTGTTATGGTTTGTATTGTAATATGCATGTATGTCTTATGATACTCATGAGTGGTATTTTACAAACATCTGGTAGCAGACTGTACCGAGTAGCAGCCTTGATGTATGAGCTGCTGATTTGAGATTCATCCCTTCAAGTGAAGCATCAGGCATGGTGTCCTCTTGAAATCTTCCAGCTAACCGATGCTATAGTAAAATATTCATACAGATTATTGTGGACTTATGGTTTGCATAATTTTCTGTAGTTTAGATGCTATGCATTTCTAATTTGACATTTTTGCTTTAATTAGCCTCGATGTCAGTGAAAGAGATTCTGCAAAGCTTAGTTGATGATGGCATGGTGGACACTGATAGAATTGGAACTTCCAATTATTTCTGGGCTTTTCCAAGTAAAGCTCTTCATGCCAGGAAGCGTAAATTGGGAGAATTGGAGTCTCAGGTAAATCTATTTTAAGGAAAGAGCTTGTTTACCTGTATGGGTTTGCTTTTTTTCTTATACCTTCTTGTCATTCTTGTTCATATTATGCTTTCTCATGTGTGCGCGTGTGTGTGTGTACCCCTGTACTGGACACAGATTTTACTATGGGAATCGTCTGGCACACATGGTATGACATTATCTTGCTATCATGTCAGAAAACTTTTGGAGGCTGTTTTAGTTGGAGCTTGAGAAGTCTTTGTCTACTTACTGCTTTCTGAAAGCGTGTTATTTGTGATGCAAAACATCATTTAATGACTTTCTCTAAATATTTAAGTAGCATATGCTTTTATGTGTCTTTTATATAATGTTGGCCATCATGTGGTAATGATCTAAAAACCATGAGAGGACTGAAATGCGTAACCTAAGTAAATGTGGCAGTGGTTTCTTCTTATGGCCAATGTGCTTTCCTCCCTGTTTTTATTGGTAGTTTAATTTGTGAGCATTTGTGTAATCCCATATTGTACTCTCACGAAGAGAGAAGAGCAAATTAGTCACGATCTTCTGCAGAAGAGCCAGGCATCTTTTGTTGCAACATTTCTATCCTATTGATCTGGTTCTTTACTACTTTTTAGGAACTGTCTTTCTTGCTTCTCTTAATTGGAGTGGGAAGACATCTATTCGTCAGTTTTACTTATAAGTGAAGTACATCATAACAAGATCAATAAACTAGCTTTGGTCTAATGATGCCACGGCACTGCCAACCTTTCCCATGCTTATTTAGCATTATGTCTGTTCCTCAAAGAATCATTTGAATTAATGCAAAATTATTGGTAGTATCTGAACATGTCTACAGCCATTATTTTCTTCAGGCATAGCTCTGGTATTATCATTGCCATCTTATGTACAGCGTTGGCCACTTCAGCTGCTACTTTAAGGCTCCAAATTTAGTCTATAAACTCATGCTTTCTTCCCAAGCATGTATTGTAAAAGCAGTTTTTTATATGCATAAATGCTTGTTTATGCATAAAATGTAGCGTGATCAGCTGAGAGGTAACCTTGTCAGTTATCCCTTGCTATGCTGTCATGGCTTGTAAATCTGTTATTAAAAAACTGAAAGAGTCCAATCCACTCGTCTCTTTTAGCCAACATAAGGTAATTTCCTTTCACTCTGGATATTTTCATTAGTGGCCTGGATACTCTAGATGGCTGTCTGAAGGCATTTAGTGTGTCTGCTTGTGTAGATCTGGCAGGGGGTACTCTTGTCACATATCCAGTGTGTTTGCTGCAGTTTTCAAGATCAAGAATAAGACTTCCTAGAGCTTTCACTTCATTTCTCCTTATTCACTACCTCATGTCATTTTTATGAGCCAGTGATATATACACGGGTCTGTGGCAGTAAGGAGGAAGTATTGCAGTCCTTTCTGTCATTAACTGTAACTGTGTCTTGATAGCCTTTTAGGCAGGTGCTTCAGATGAGTTGGGAAATGCTACTTGAGATAGCTGCTGTGGGCTGTATCTATGTGTATGGGTCACCAAAATTGCTGACTCTTTAATTTCAGGTTCTACCACTGAGTTGCTCCATGTTTGGAGTAACTTTCTCAGCATCAGATGTATCATGGATATAAATTGACTTGGTTAATATTAAGTTGTCCCACTGTCAATTTTGTCTGCTGCTTTATTGCCTTTGCTTTCAGAACTCAGATGAGTCCAGGCATTAAAAACTTACTCAGTTTAGCTGGATACGCTTGTACTATTTTCAGGCATGGACTTAGTCTGGCATGATAGGGTTTAAGTTCATTAACTGGCTGCTGGTAACAATGCACTGATTTTTTGTCTGAAACGGGAGATCAGTTTAACTCTACCGCAATTTGGAACTGACTGTCCTAGTAACATTACTCAACTTAGTGGTATACTCACGCAAGTTTTAGACCAGGCTACTTACTCTGCAGGAGCGCAATGCCAACTGAACAATTGTACAAATACATGCCAAAATTCCTGCTTTGTTCACCAAGCACATTGGTGAAACTGTCTTGTTGAATGCAAATGATTTGTTCCTGGATACTTTAGGTTTTTGCTTATGCTCCATATTAATCCAAGTAGCTGAATGACGGAGTTGGTATTTGTTGTCTTTGCCCCTGGGACCAGTCCCATCATGAATTGTAACAATAATTGATCAAGCAGGTCTCTGTCATACCCTGATGAGTATCTTCCTTGGAATGTCTTGCAGAATCTGCCTAATATGCTCTATCATAAGTATTCAGGGGCTATCTACTAACTCCTTTCAATGTACTGTTACATTATTAAACATAAAACTATCTATCATTATGGAAATATAGGCATGTAATTATTGTATTGTAATGTTATTTTATGGCTACTTCTGTGTATGAAATAAACTATGCTGATATAAACAGTTTTGTGATATAAACAGTTTTGTGATATAAACAGTTTTGTGATATAAACAGTTTTGTGATATAAACCTGTTCCTGTTGAAATAGTTTTGTTGCCAGACATTTATTTGCAAGCCAAGTCCTGCTCCTAACATACAGGGTTATTGATATAAGAGCTCTCTTTAGACCATGTTGTAAGTCCTTAAAATACTCATTTTCATTACCTTGCTTTTCTGATGAGAATGGGAATGTTACAGCATTTCAGGGGAAAACATTTTTGCTAGCTGAAAATGACTTCTCTGTTGACATAGTGGAAAGGTGGCATTTTCACTGAATAGGTCTCTGAACATTTTTGCAAGATAACAGATTCTATCTGTATCTGTGAGCTGAAATTTGCTCTTTTAATGTGTGTATGCTTCTTGATGTGCACACATACAGATTTTTCTTAAGGGTTTCTGAATCCAGTCACCACATATCACAAAACTTCTTGTCAGAACATGCAAAGCAAAGGAAAAAAGTGAGCTATTGTACAATTTCTGTTGCATGTTGTCTGTCTTTCATCATTCCTGTATGCAGCTTGTGTCAAGCGGAGCGACATGTTTTCTTCCTGTTTCTTGTCCAGATCGCTTGTTACACGAGTTGGTCTCTTTCTTCAGTTGTTAAAAGCTGGAATCAAGCCACCTTACTTAAAGTACAAGTTTAAAAATTTAGTAGTTCAGTTCATACTGCAATTATAGCTTTTTACTAGGAAGCAGTATCATTGTTTGCTGAGCAAATGGGTAAGAGGTGAAGGGAAAGGAGTAATCCCAAATACTGAAGAAAGACATTTGAAAATAAGTGGAGGAACAGAAGAAGCTTCTATAAGATGCACATTCTCCTAATAATTCATAGTGCTGAGGCTTACATTGGACAACTTGGTCCTGCTACAGGAACTTTTGCCTGCATATGTTGGTACTTCATGTCATTTTAGGAAGTTGCTTTTGCCTCCCTGCATCTTACGGAGCTTGTGATTATGGGGAGGCTGGTTTAGGAACTGTTCTTGAAACAAATATTTTGTTTCAGATATTTTTGTGATCATTAAGTCACATCTCAATTTAGAAACTTAGGAGCAAAGAAGTCTGGCTTGGTGTTCGTAACAAAAAGCAAGCCCGTTTTGCCCGGATGTTTTAAACTTGCACCTCACAGTGGTTGTGTATATTATAGATTTTTGTCAGAAGGGATTTAAGTCATCAGTGCGATCCCTTTGTGTAGAGGAAGGGCAATTAAAAACAATGCTTGAAATAAAGGATGTTGGTGCTGCTCTCTAACCCAGAGTTACTGTTTGGTCTTCTTCCTGTTCTTCTGAAAAGCAAGGACAATGAGCATCTTCAGTTTGTGTAGCATCTGCTGCAGTTTTTTTGTTGATGGCTCGCAGAGTAAGATTTGTGAAGTAGGTACCTATGGGTTTTGTACTGATTTGTTTTGCAGTGGCTGACTTAAAGGTTTATGCCTTTGGCCAGATGCTTATTCTTCACCTCTTGGTTATGCTTATGCAACTGTGAATCGGACCACTGAAAAAGTAAAAAGATGTGGGAAGCTGCATTTTGGTTTACAGTTGCATCAGTACAGCTATGAGATGGTGATAGCAGAGCAAGGGTGTAGGTTGAGAAGTATTGTTTTAACAAGGTTTATAAGTGGAGAAATTTTTAATGGAACTTTACCTTGTTGAGAGAGCT
The DNA here is from genome assembly GCA_009867235.2 of Psittacus erithacus. NCBI lineage: Eukaryota > Metazoa > Chordata > Aves > Psittaciformes > Psittacidae > Psittacus > Psittacus erithacus. Next base: position 58,789 of record WYDI02028791.1, read on the forward strand.
GTGGAAGCTTTACTGCGAGGTTGGTGGGTTTTCTTCCTTCAATAAGAAAAGGTGAAACAATATGGTTTTATTCCATATCAATATTTTCCTGGCAGTCAGGTTCTGAAGTTTTGAATTACCTATGATCAACTGTATTTTGACAAAATGGGATGTTTACTCCTGGCATAATAATACCAAGCTTAGAAGTTTTATTAAACTAATGAAGAATTTGAGCTATACAATGAAAGAAGAAAGATCATTTATTGATGATTCTGCTGCCTGTTGTTGATTTCATGCATAAAATGTGGAGACTGGAGATGAGCAACTCCAGCATGTTAATCACAGTCCTGTTCAATCTTGGGCAAGGGCTGCTAATATGTTTCATACAATTACTTGTGTGCTTATTTTTTGTATTGTTCTGATGTACGTTTATGTTACCTGCTGAAAAAGAGAAGGTACAAATGCAACCAAAACCTTGACAACAGTTGTATCAGGTAGGAAGCAGCATTAACAGTGAGTGAGGAAAGAGAAGCCTTTCTGATAAAACCTTAGTATAAGCAGGTTCAGTTTAGAGTTTCTTTCACTTTTTCATATGTGTCTTTGGTAAAACACAACTGTGCTGTCTGTTTTAAATAAGATGCTATTGCAAATGCTTGTTTGCATTTTGTTTTATAGTGGCTTGAATTAAGTATTAATTAAAGTAACTAGTAAAAATGAGGCTTTTTTTACACAAGGCCTGTTGAGTCTGCAGACCACAACCCTCAAAAGCCATAAGCAGTGTCCTGTCCCTCCAGCATTTTCTCTACCATACTCAATGTGACTTAGGGAGAGTCTTGGCTGGGGTTGCAGAGGGCAGGCTTAGTACTGACGCTACAGGGCTTAAGGGGCACAGAAGCAATTTTAGTGGTCCTTGCTGATATCAAAGTGTGTCTGGCTGGGATATATGCTTGAACCATAAGGTCACTGAGCATTGCCACAGCATAGTCTAATATTTTAACAGGTAGGGACCTGAAATACCAAGTTTTTCAAAGATCTCGCAGTTGTTAGTGGAACTATTGACAGTCCTGTGAGCACTGTAATTCAGTAGCTTGGGGAAACAGCCAGTTTACTTCCTTTCCCCAGTTTGGTTTTGTGACATTTCATTCCATTGTTCAGTTCAAAGCTGTTCATTTCACTGTTTCATTATTAATTGTTGCACTTACCTTCGCTTTCTCATGGGTTATTCTTTTGTATTCTTAGGATTTGCAAGGGAAAGTTTAACAGAACACAGTATCAAAGCTGCTGTTCCTTCAGAAACTGGGAGCAGGATGGTGACGCCTTGTATTGCAAGAAAGATTAAACTGAATCTTCTTAGAGCAGGATACAGGATGGACTTTCTCTGATGTTCCCTGTGCTCATTTCAAGATACATGTGACCAACAGAGACTTGAGGACAGTTTCTGGCAATTCTTTCCTTTACTAAGCATTGCATTGGGCCACTGTCAGTTAAGATGGAAGGAATTAGTTGATGTTTCATTCCTTAAATCCCTGCCTTAGGCTTGGTAAGAGGGATTTTCACTTCCCATGACTCATGTTTTGAGCCAAGGGAAGAATTTGGAAGTCAGTACATCCTAATTCTCATTTGGCACCTAGTTTAAAAAAAATAAATTAAATCTCCAAATAAAAATCCCCAAATCCCAGGAATGAACTTGTTGAAATAGAGTGACTTCACATGTACCACATTGTTTGTACTTACGAGCATTGAAATATGAAAAGAAAAAGGATTAATTTTATTAAATTATAATAAAAAAAAAAAGACTCGGGGAATGCTGTTTTAGGAAATGCTTTGTTAGGAATGCACGATGTTTGGAAATAGTTAATGGAAAAAAATAATCATATTGGTGAGTAATCTGGCTTGAAGCCTCCTGGAGATGTTTGACAGCATACCTAAAAGGAGAGAGCCTTATTTGTTCAGAATGCACACAGAAAATTTTGAATTTTAATGACCAGAAAGTTCTTTCAAGATGTGGTTTGGTTTATTTCTGTCCTTTTAGGCAGATACATTTTTCCTCTTCAAATACTGTAACTGGATTACTGCATGGAAAATTGCTGAATAGGGACTGCTTGAGACCACTGAATGAAGCACAAGGATCTTCTGCTGTCCACATTGTTTCACTCTGAACAGCCTCTTCCTTGATCCAGTTGGCTCACTCAATTGTCAGTGTATTTCCACACAGTTTGGAGATTGATTCTGGACTGCAAGTAGGTACAAGTGCTCAGAGGTGGCTAGCTTAAAGTAATCAAACCTGAAAGGAGCTACAAATCCATGTTGATGATAGATGTTCAGTAAGGGGTAACAGGCCTGGTGGTGCTTGGAGTTGAGTGATGTTGCTGAAGATGCCAGACAAGATGTGTACTTGGCCGGTGCTTTGAATCAGCCAGGGAGTGCCTGTGGGACCTAGTGCTCTGAAGCAAGCTTTTTGCATTGCTTTGTAGGAGTGTCCTCCATAGATGGTGTTAGCAGCCTTTAACTGAGCTCCTTACACACTCAGATCTCTATTTCAGTTGTCATCCTGTCAAGGGTTTTGAATAGAGAGTCTCACTGTTTTGTTTTTCTTTTTGTTTTTTTTTTTTCTTTCCTTGTATTGTTGAACATTAAGGACATTGGATAAAGTGTCTTAAGATTTATTGTGATCTTAATATTTGCTGAATACGTTTTAGAAAAAATTAGCGCTGTCTTTTTAGTATGAAATTTGCAAATGTTGGGGGAAGTATCCTATCCTATCTCAGCCTGAGAAGACAAGGCTGTGGGGAGACTTTCCAACAGTCTTGAAGGGGATCTTCAAGAAATCTGGAGAGGGATATTTTATAAGGGCATGTAGTGACAGGACAAGGGGGAATGGCTTTAAACTGACAGATAGGAGATTTAGATTAGATATTATGAATTAATTCTTTATTATGAGGGTGGTGAGACACTGGAACAGGTTACTGAGAGAAGTTGTGGATGCCCCATCCCTAGAAATGTTCAGGGCCAGGTTGGATGGGGCTTTGAGCAACCTGGTATAGTGGAAGGTGGCCCTGCCCGTGGCAGGGAGGTTGGAACTGGATGAGCTTTAAGGTCCCTTCCAACCCAAACCATTCTATGACTATGAATAGTGTAATTAAAGAATTGTTCTTTAAAACCAGAGTACATCAGTACTTTTGCAACTAATGCATGTGACTTGTGTTAGAAATTATCTCTTTAGACATTTTTCTCTATTGTGTATGTTTACAATTTAATTTTATTAGGTTGCAGAAAACATAATAAATTGTTCTTTTCCAGGAAAAATAAAAGTCTAATTTTCTGAAGAGTTCTGTCTTTTAATGCCCATTGTAATGCATAGGCAGGATCCCAATATGTTGACTAAGCAGTTACAGCAGTCTTCCCATCTCCATGCTGGGCTACCTTTTTCCCCTCATATTTAAGGGCATCTCATTTAGCTTTCTGCTATATTTATTTATTCTTCTTTGGATTGGCCTGGCCATTTTGATAATCTGCTGAGTGATTCCATTCCTTTCTGGCTCACCTTTTTCTTTCTCCTCTCTTACATAGTAGTGACTCTCCCAACAGGCAGTTAGTCACCCCTCCCTATATTCAGCCTGCAGGCTTTCACTGACCTGTACGTTTTCTTTGAAATAAAGGACTAGACACATGAAGAAATGGCCAACTTCATACCATCCAGTGGGAGCTGTAGCAGTAAGAAGTATTCTAAAAGTAAAAGGCTGAGAATTTGCATCACTTAAACACTAAGAATATGTTGATTACATCTATGCTTGTTTGCTTGTTGATCCTGATAAGCTTATTCCCTGGATGAGTCTCCTGGAAGGTGCTAATAAAGTTTTATTTGAAGCAGTCCAGTGGGTTTGTTACCTCTTTGCATCTTGTACTTGAGAAATGTTGATGTCTTAAAATGGTTCTGAAGTCCTAAAATGTTCAGCAGAGAATACTCTTCTAGTGTTGTTACTTATTAGAGCCTTCTGGAATTATGTTCAATGGTTGCTACAAAGCCCTGAGGGGTATGCTTAGTTACTGCTGTCATGGCAGACTTCTAAAAATACAGTGCTCTGGAGGCTTCTGGTAGAATTAAGCAACCTCATAATTTGGTGTTCATTAGTTGAATTTCATGCTTTTCCTTTCACTAGCTGTTAATATGTAACTAGATTGATGGTAACTGTGAAGTGTAGGTTTTCCTTTCCTGCCTTCTTGATGAGCATAAGTTAAAATTGGCATGATTTAAGAACATTAAGCTGGCTCTGTAGTAACTGTAAATATTATAAAGTAGGTTTGAAGGAAGAATCCTACTCTATTAAAAAGGATATATTGTTACTCTACCCTAAAAGTGTATATTATATATTCATTCTGATATAATGCAGGATAAAAAATACTAGCTTTTTCTAACAGTGTTTTCTGTGAAACTGTAGGTTTTTTAGGTACTATCATCACATGGTTTGCATTTCCTTTTCGAAGAGGCTGGCTGCTGGCTCCATTCCTGACATTGCAATGAAAATGTTCATCTAAAATGCAAAGAAATTGAGAATAAATACGGGGCTTTTGCTCCAGGAACCAGTCAAATCTGGCACAGATGCAGCTCTGTGTCCTGCTTGTCTCCCCATGTCCTACAGTAGGCATGGCAGGTATGAGTGACGGCTCAGCATATCAGCAGAAACCCAGCATCCTGAGAAAGTTTCAAGGCTTATGTGTTCTGTGCTCCCTGGCAAACCTGTAAGCTTGCCTGTGCTGTAAGGCCAGCAGCTTTCAGCCTGGGGGTAGGGCAGAGGCAATGCTGCTTTCAAAGTTGGATTTGATGGAGGCAGTGAGTTTTGATCTTATTTAATTTGAGCTTTGATTTTCATCTTAAAATCTTGTCATTCAATTAATATAGCACATTTTATTTTAGACACTTAGCATGAATGCAGAAATAAAATGCGAGCATGTAATTGTGTCTCACTTCATAGCATTCTCCTCTTCTGAAAGGAATGGAAGAAAAAAATTTAAAAAGCAGAGTATAAAACAAAAATGTATGACATTAGTTTGGAGCAGGGAGACTTTAGAGGAAAGGTCTTTCTCGGCGCAGTCGAACAGCTCATTGTTGCTGAACACATGGTAATTCCATCAAAGACTGTTCTTTGTGTCAGGAATTTGAGATGAGTTGGTTATCTGTCTGAGCATTGCTTAAAAATGCTGAAATTGGCATAAAGAGTGAATATGTAAGTGCTGTCAAAACTCTGAAATTTGATAGACATATTTTACTGAGGCATTCTATTTTACTGATAATATCTCAGTGTTGGATTTGGGCTTTTTTAAAAGGCTGTGGAATAAAGTTTTGATTGCAGGGTTGTTTTTTTTTCTACTCTTTAGGCAGGACTTTAGCTCAGGGAATACCAGATGATTATTGTGTTTTAACTTGGGACTGTGTGTGCTTAGTCCCTGAAGGCATTGTAGGTGTATGGTGCAGCTGGTTAGGACAGCAGTCTTAAAAAGCCCTTTAGGGAAAAAAAAAAAAACCCTTTTCTTCTTTCTTTCTTTCTTTCCATGGGAAAATACTTTTCCGTGTTCTTTCTACCTTGAACAGACCAGTTAACTATCACTTTGGATTTCGTAGGTTTACTAAATACAATAGTGTGCAGTAGCAATCATTCTTCGTGTCCAGGTATTAAAATTTTCTATAGCCCTGTCACTCATGTCAATGCCTTTTGGCTCTTTCAGCTTTCCCTGTTAGGCTTTAGGTTGCATTTGTGAAACAGGGTTGTTGGGGTTTTTGTTTGGTTTTTTGTTTGGGGGTTGGGTTTTGTTTTTTTGTTTTTTGGTTTCTTTTAGGTTGATTGGGCACACTTGGTATTTGTATCTGAGTAAGCAGCCATCTGTCCCTTGGGTTGTGCCAATTATGCCAACTTTGACAGCAGCCAGAGAAATTCAGTTCTTTCATTCAGCCTTCATGACTGTTTCACCTTTTGTCTATCAAGGAGATTGGCCTGGAGTGGTTATTTTCAGTTGTATAACTCATACTTACCAAATGGTGCTGCAAATGAAGGAAGCAAAAACAAAAGCTCATGGCAAGATATCTTCTCTAAGTGAACTTTTAACTATTATAGCAAATCTAAAAAGATGGTGTTAAAAGCTACTTTTAATGTAGAGTGGTTTACTGTATTGCAGTTATCTTTAAAATAACTGTAGCTAGCAGTATAAGGTTTGTACATGGGTAGGTGAAGGTTTCAGTGGAGTGAGGAGTTCCTCATTTGTTTGTTCTGATTACCCTACATGTTCTGTTTTCTTTACCCAAAAGCAATTGCAGGAAGAAGAACTCATCCTCAATGTGACCTGAGGACAGAGCCATGCCTGATTTGCTATGTGATATTTCAGTCTCACTCTCATGTGTTAGCATGCCTGGTAAATCAGGATTATAGGCCTAAATTTAATCTTGAAACACAATGGACTGTGTTTTTGTGGGCAGGGCAAGTAAATTGGTTTTACTCGCGTGAATATTCTAGAAAAACATGTACGTACTGCTTATGAATGCAGAGATTTAATTCAGAATTCTTATTTTCTGAGACTCTTTGTAGTGCTTTGTTGAACAGTTGTATGGAGAGTCAGGTATTTGTTCCGTCAGTTCCCTGAAAAAAGCCTTCACTCGCTTAGCTTAGGTGTCTGACTTTTCCTTTTTTAATAGCAAATATAATGTGGTTTGGGTCTCCTTTTTCTCAGAAAATTATTCCCTACATTCTCCTAAGTTTTTGAACTGACTCTTTCAAAGATTGCATTAAAACTAAGGTAATCTTCTTAAGGTAAGATTTGTAGCATGCATGACGAGAGAAGAGTTCTTGAATGATTTTCTAGCTTTTTCATGCTGCTGAACCCCGGACATATACCTATAATGTAGTATTTAAGAAAGAGTACACAAATATGATGGGCCCTATTTGAGTCTCCGTCCTGGGTTCAGCAGTAGCAGCCATTTTTCTCCTTCTTAGTAGCTGGTGCAGTGCTGTGTTTCTGACTTTCGGTCTGGGAACATTGCTGATAACACCGATGTTTTTAGCTACTGCTTAGAGTGTTTAGTCTGACCAAGGACTTTCTGAGCCTCATGCTCTGCCCTGGGAGGAGAGGAAGCCGGGAGGAAGCAGAGGCAGGACACCTGACCCAAACTAGCCAAAGAGGTATTCCATACCACAGCACGTCATG